>JAQFYU010002008.1:0-12977 GCA_034694905.1 Ceratophysella granulata
TGTAGCACAATGTGTATCGTGAGTTTGAACTTTTGCGCCTGGAATGCTGGCTGCGCAGTAGAGAAAATCAATGCCAATATCTAATTCAGTGTGGTAGTACAGAAACTGGAGAAAATGAAACGGGGAACGGAGGACGAGAACAAATCTGAGAAACGGGAATTAGGTTCTGAATTCTGAACTTGTCTTTAATTAATTCAACCAATTAATGATTAGCTTCTGTCGAATTATTCTAGTATTCGTTAATATAAAATTAGGATTTGCCAATAAAATGTTTCTTGGCTTCTCGGTTCAACAGTTTAGGCAAGTTGTGATAAAAAGGCAAAGGGTTTGACCATTAGTTGCAACAAGTACACAAATTCGACTGGATTGGATGGGAAAATACAGAAGGATAAATTGGCGGAGATGAATTCACTTTTCAGTGTACAGGATGTTTGCATGCGGATTGTGTGGAGCATTTGGAGGTACTTACTAGTTCCATTTGTGCAAAATTAGTTTGTTTCAATTAAAGACTGAAAATTTTTTTGATTCAAACCAATCGAAAATGGCCTAGATTTTCCAGATTGTATATTTTAATTTAACTAGAATTTTTTTGTTTATTTCTTTATTTGACGCTTGATTGTTACATTTTACAATGACAGTAGGGATTAAGTTAGTAAATAGATTTCATGTAATTTTTTGTTGGAAGTTGGGGGAACGGTCGACAGAATACTGGCCGCATTGCCTCGTTGGATCGCAATGCTAATTCGCTGTGTTAAGAACGCTTTTGATCTTCTTTCGCCAGTTGCTTCCACCAACCGTTTTCCCAGTTCCTTGACAAGAGTGCGCGCTTCGTTACCAAATGGACCTAGAGTTTCAACAGCGAAAGCACAAAAGATAAAGCTATTTGTAATTTCAAAGTATTTGTTGTGTTTCTTTACTTCGCCGCTGGCTGCCGCAGTTCCTGGTGTCACACTAGTGGAAGGAATGTAGCTGCTGGCAAGGGTGTCGACGCACGTCGCATCCCAAAGGAGGCACTTGCCCTTGGTCCAAGGGATTAGGGAGAGACCATCTGGTCGTTTGCCGTCTAGTCGAAAATTTTTAAAAAATAGGTATGCGGTTTTGTAATAAACATGTTTAACGTTTCTTGCACCAAAGAAACAATTCAAAAGTAATCTAAATAAATTAGGTCGTACAATGAATCTGCATAGTTTCCAATAAACGTCATCGGTAGTACAGGAGGAGCGAAACGACAAAATTCTGCCTAAAATATTGGATTACCATATTGGTTGCGGCGCTAGAAATGCAAAAAGTTGGCACAAGCTTGAGACGTACTAATTTTAGGTGCCAAACGAGTCATTTTTGGCGCTAATTTATTGATTCAGGCGCTATGATTTCGCTAAGCACCTGAAATAAGCATTGGCTTAATTAAATAACGCGTTAAAAATGTTAAAGTGTTTATATAGGAGGCTAAATTAATTCTGGATTCTATCATGAACGTATTGTATCGTATCTGTACTCATTTTAGGGTCGAACACAGGACTGGGGAACACGCGGTAACCGAACAAGGTAACCGTCCATGGGCACCGCCTGTGGTAACCGCCCATGGTAACCACTAGCGCGTGTTTCGGCAAAGCTAACTAAACATAAAGTACCGGGTGGTTGTGGTTACCATGCAACGTTCTTCATATTCGATTACCGCGTGTTCCCTGATCCTGTATTCAATCCATTTCTGCCAACAGGCGATTTTGTCCTGACACCTGACAAAACCACCGACCTACTTAATTGTACATCCTTTCCACCTTCTGGCATCATCAGGATAGCACAGGTACAGATGTTGTTGCAAATGAAGACTGTTGTGTCTTGTGTCTAATTAGGCAGACAAGGTTTTCAGACACTGGCATTTTCGGGATCCGCCGACATGGCATGAATATTTACACGTCATGTACAACGTGCAGAGTGATTAAGACGGCTGGAGAGTAAGGTGGGGAGAGAAGTTGGAGAAGTGTAGTTTAAATAATACGTCCCAAGTCAATTATGCAATTATGCTTCCAAGGAGACGAGGGAAGGAGAATGTCCTACAAGAATTGGGCCGTTCTTTTCTCAGACGCAGACCTTGAGGCACTCCGTATTTCCTTTCCCTTTCTTCCTCCTTTCCCTTTCCCTCAAGCTTCAGTAAATCCCGTTCTGCTCACAAAATAGGAACAAAGTCAGCTTGCATCTTCCTCACGCGTCAAACATGGACTCACGTCCACCACGTCTTGTCTCATCCCAACTTTCTCCTCCTCATCCAGGTCAGGCCTTTAGAAGCCCAACAATCTTACATTGTCCTCAAAATTGACATCCATCAAAGAAATTCAGAATTGAAATTATTCTGATTTTCAATTCTGATATTTCTAATATTTTCTAACTAATTTACTCTATTTAATAAGTACTTACAAAAATATTTTGGTTTTGAACCTAACGACTTAAAACAACACCATATTAAAAATTCGAAGATCTAAAAAAAACAAGTTGAAATATTTCTAGTGTATCAGGTATCACAAGCCGACATTTTTGAGAAAACACCGAATATTATCAAGTCTTATTAATATTACACCGAGTATTATCAAGTTATAATCAACTAGTGACTTGAATAAGATTCATAATCAAATTAGAGGGGGAAAATAATCACAAAAGCAACATCCTGATGAAATTTTCAAATTGAAACTCAAATTCACATCAAACCAAAAGGATTGACTCATCGAATCTCATAGTCTTTCTGAATTTACTGATTTGGGAATTTTCTAATTGGAGAACCAAATGCTAAGTACGTTCAAAAATGGACTATAACGACATGAAGTGTCCATTACAAGAAGTTCATTATTGTAGATATTAGATAACTCGATCTTTTCAGTGGAATAAAAGAACTAAATACTAAAAGCCTAACCCTGGTACTCATGCTACTTCAAATCTTTGCTTTAAGTTTGATTCACTCTTCGATAGAGCGAAAAACACGAATGTTGTTTGTAGTACTTTCCAAGTTTAGTGGAGTTTACTCTTCTTAACTTTTAATCCGAACAAAGACAAGGTGATATTTGTCTGTCTTTATGTATATTTGTACATACGTACATAGAAATACAGAGGATTACAACATCCTGCATAGTGTACCCCGTATTTTGAGCCTTAAGCAGGTTTTGTTCGGATTGAGTTTCATACATACTTATAATTTCGTCTACCCGTCTTATGTAACCGTATCCTAATATTTTGAAGCACTCAGAAATGCAGAAGAAAATCTTCAGTGTTGCGCACAGGAGAACTTGTGTTATTGTCTAGATTTGAGAGCTTCCTTTCTGTTTTTCTTTGAAATGGAGAAATAATACAAAACTACTTCGTTCAGCAAAGGGATTCTATGGGACTAAAATTATCACACACCTGAAGCTTATGAACTCAGACGTTTACTCAATTGTGAAGTGAAAGCTGCTCCAATGCCATTTATGATGCCATTTATATTGAATAGTCTGTAAAAACGGGTGAAGTATATACTAATATGCTCCGCAAAATGAATCTCCAAAGAAGAGGTTTAAGGAACGTTAGAAAGATTCTGCGAAAACAATCCGAAATATGAGATGAACAGTTTGTAATAATATGCATATCTAGTTTTTAATACTACTTTCATTTCCTCATGAAATTGTGAACATGACGAGCAGAATTGCTTGTCAAAATATTGTATTTGTCACAAAAGATTTATCGAGTCGCTATTAAAAATGCTGCGCTCGACCCTTCTAATTTCCAATAATTTGATTTTCTATTTTTTTAGGATGAACTGATTCTGAAGTCCTTGCAGGCCTTTAGCAATACCCTATGAGTCCTTCTTCTCGTCTAAGCTCTAAATTTATACACCGGATGCAAAATCACACTATGCTAGTTAACCCAGTATTCAGCTTTTTATGAAATACAATCGAAATGTTTCAACAAATATCAACCTAAGTTACTACAACTTCTACCAGTCCACATTTCTGGTAAGTAGCTCAGTCATAGATTTACGAGTATAAATATAATTTTACTCAGTTAAAAAATTAGAAACACGCGTGGAATGAGAAGTAGAATCCGAATAATATCACCATTTACAACAACATTTACAACAGCTCAGTAGAGCTGTCGGTGTTGTATTTAACTTCTTGATTGCATAAGAGAGTATAGGCTAAAACTTTAAATTAATTGATATCAAATCATTTCAGATTTATCGCTTAATGACATCTATTATATACGCATTTTTCTGGCTCTAGTATATCTTACGTAACTATTGAGATAATAAATACTGCGTGAGCTACAAGCGAAATCTTTCCCGATATAATGCCAGGCAGAATTTTGAATCGCATTTTGAACTGCATTATTATGAAAATATTTATCACTAGAATATATGCTGAAATGGAGAAAGTTCATCGTTTTGATTTCAACATGCGATTTAATTTGCACTCATGAGACAGTTAACCAATTAAAGCGGAGCAAGTACCAAGAATCGGCAATAAGGCTATTAAAATTGATGACCCGAGTTGAGCGTTCTGTCAATTAGACCATAAATACAATATTGAATTAACCAATCAGAAGCTTTAACATGGCCAATTTTGTCCTTCAAAATCGTATACACTAATAAGGCCGCGCATAACGAAAGCCGCGTTTTACAGTATTAACTAGATTAAGTTTATCCGCAAGAGTGCTTTCACCTGGTCGAATGAATCGTAGTTGTGAAAGGGCAGAATTGAAATATTGGTATGCAAAATTTCACAAGAGTATTTCCATAATTTCCAACAGATTCCATCCCGATACACCAAGTCCCAGGAGAGTGCATCAACTTTCCACCAGTCGACTTTTCCCCAACAGCTCATCCGTTATTCCTAGTTCTTCTGATGCGTGTGTGTGCCGAGTCCAGAGTTCAGATCCATGCGTTGAGCCTAGTTGGCTGTAAGCTGGCTGGAGAAAGGAGAAAAAAGAAGAATGGAGAATGATGAATTGTGAGAAATCATGAGAGAAACAAATCGTTCCAATTTTCCAGTGCACACACTACAGCCAGCAGTAGTCTCAGTCCCAGTTCCACACATTCATAGGATAATACGGGCTTTTTTTCTCCCAGAAAAAGGTTAACATGCGGCGGAACACGGTCTCAAGCCCCAGTACAGACGTATATATGGAAGAGCTGCTGTTGGAGCCTTTTGCACACTGCGGTCCTCTGGATTGACGTCATCACTGTCCTAAGCTTTGGGCTGGCTTCTTGGGTGAAAGGCATTTGGCGTACCTACAACATGAGCAATAACCAATGTCAATTTCGTTGGAAGAGAGTCTGCTGGATAGTGAAAGTGGCCTCAATCTGAACATGTGATATGCTCTTCCCGGTTTGACATTTTGACTCGGTTCTTCCCTGACTTTCACCATAAGTCCTATTGAGCCTCCTCATTTTTTCTACTTCTGACACTGGCATTCCATTTGTTAGGCGATTCGGGCTAAAGATAAAGAAGAGCGGCAGCACTCCGTCAAATATAAACAGCTGAGGCAACTCTACGTATAGAGTAGAGAAACTGTTATTCGTTTTGAAAAGCATGACGCAGGGATTTTAAGATGCTAAGCTAGGACACTCTCTGTCCCATTTATCTTACCCAAACACCTGCGAACTTTTTGTTAAGTCTGACGAGTTATGGAACGAAATACTATATGCTAATCGTAAGGTAATCAAGGAAAATATATGGAGTATTTCTACTGCTAGTGTGAAGGAGTTTGTGTAATCATCATCAGACCGTATATAATTCAGATGTAATTGTATTATACTCGATACTTGTACATAGTAGTGGTGTGTGCTATGGAAATGCTGTACGTACTTGTTAGATTTAGTTTATAGAAATTATTATATTGTATTATATTCACTGAATTATTACTTCACTAGTTTAAGGAAAATAGACGAATTGAATAAAGAAAAATTATCTTTAATGTGAAGCACTACTGGAATGGACGTCGTCAAATGCTTTGAGAATACGAGTCGATCTCAAAATTATTTTCCTGTGTGAAAAATGCTAACCACAAGTTATGTTTGGTTAATGTATCAAACTTATGTGAAGTATATGCAAATCTCCTCATTATTCGGCTATTAGTACTTGCTGAATATTATAAACTATCAGTATTGCAACTGGTTTCCGAAAACTATTATTTAGTAGCTGACCCATTTGTCAGTGCTTGTATCACTGATCTGAACCGTTGTTTTGAATTTTTGAACGGCCAATTAATCGAATTTCAATCGGTAGTGTTGTGTGTGCATTTTGTTTCGTAGCCCGTGGATATGAATTTGAAAATAGTAATTTCGATAACCCATTTAGCGTATTCCGTGGTTGAATTCAGGATTAGGATCGGATACACGATACACACATTACACAAACTACATAAATACTGAGATGATTTGATTAGGTTAGAGAGGTTAGGTTTCCGAAGGGCTCGCTATAGTGAAATGGCGCTGTTCTGCATAGGTACCGCGTGTATCCTATTCCTGAATTCAACCATCCAGAATTAGAGTAAATTGAATTGTGTATTGTGCAGGATAGCGCTGCCAGGACATTGGTCACTGGTGAAGGCGTTGACAAAAGTTGTTGTGGGACAGAGTTCTCCAGACAATTATACGACCCAACAGGATTTTATGAAAGAGGATATGTTTCCTGAGAAAAGTTTTGCTTGGAAAATATCGTTGTTGTTATAGGAATATCCATCCATGCCAACGTAATGCTATTATTTTCAACATTTTTGAAAACCCTTGAAAATCGTCAGAAATACGCATAAACACTTCATGGAGATTGCGATTAGGAAGGTAAGTGTGGCCGCCCCAGGTACTCTCCTTTAGTCCAGGGAAACTAGGCATTTAGTAATTTAAGTTTTCCGAAACGCACGTAGCGGATGGTTCAAAATGGAACGGAAAATGATATGGAAAGTACCTACTACGGTGGCCTCTTCCTTTTACTTTAACCAAGATTCGTGTTGTAATTCTATAAAGACTACAATTTCTGGGTATTCGTAGTTTTAAATATTTACACAAACATTTCAACAATACCTACTGTGATAATAAAACTATTTTCGTGTACATACATGATATACAATACAAAGCTATTTTACGCAGGGACGAGTTTAAAGGAATCAAATTTTTTGAAGGGAGTTTTCCGAAGTAAATCCGAATCGAATTTTTCGCAAGTAAGTTGTAAGCAGTAAGCATTGGAATTGGATTTCTATAAAAAAAAATTTTTGGTCTGTGAGTAGGGCTGGATTTTTGGTATGAAAGGTTCAGCGTTGAAGGTGTGAGTCTGCATGGTCCAAAAATAAGTAGCACTCTATCACGCGGGAAAATTGAAATGAGGATTAGTAGTTAGTTGCAGTAGCTTTTGGATTGGATACTGCATTGTGTATTGCATTGCATACTAATATTTTGACTATCGCACTACACTGCAGTACATGTTGTTGTACGGAACGGTGGTTAAGTACCCATACCGAGTATCGACTACTACTACCGACAAGGAGAAGTCCGAGAAGTCGAGGTAAGTGAAAAATTAACTTTAACTTGAAATATGTATACTTACCTGAATCAAGTAAGCATTACGTCTACTAGTCTAATTTTAATACTAATGACTAACTGATGACTGACTGTGTTACGTATTAAGGTTCACATTGGACTCAGTTGGAATTCGGCTGGTCGGTCGTTGGGTCCCGTGCCGTGCATGACCTGCCAATTACTGAGGCGGACTCAGCCAGAGGTCCTTGATTGAATAGCACAATGAAGACCGGAGAACAGTTACTTCGACGCTGCTGTCGCCTGCCTCAAATCAAGCCATTTATGTTCGAAGAATTACGTCCACTGCAACTGAAGAACCAAGTTGGAGGCAAAGGCGATAAGGGAGCCGGTGAGTGTGCCTACCTTTGATCCAAAGCAAGACTTGAACCAGATACTCTTGAATTTTATAAAAGTCTTCCCATTTTTTAAAATCTCTCCTTAAACTGAGAAGTTATTGTTATTGAGCAATGACTTTTCTGAACTACTTACCAAGTTTTTCTAATCCAGTACAAAGTAGTTTAACCAAATAACTCACTTCCTGAACCTCGGCCATGGTCATAATAAGTAGATGACGATGCTGTCAATTGACGATGAAAATACTAGAACATATGAACTAGTAATATCATTCGTAAAAGATTAAACAGTGGAAATAATTGCGTATGTTTTCAGATGTTGCATGTATTCAAGATATGGCCGTAATGTTCGCATGTTTGAAAGACAATGAGTTCAAGGAGTCCATTTGCTCTAAGGAAATTAAAACTTTTACCGATTGCTATAATGCACACAAGGTGAGGCTATGACCTAAGGTCAATCTTCAGTACTATTCAGTTCTCTTTTGCCTCATGAATATTCAACTTCTACTACATATGTTACCCGATGATTGAATTGAGTTTCATTAATTTTTAGGCTTCAAAGGACCTTCAAAAGGAACTAGGAAAATCTGGCAAAGCAGTCCCTGGAGCAAAAGTTCTGTCTCCTCAACAAATGACAAAATTACTACAAAAATACCCTCAGTTTAATGAGCCGAGACATAAGATTTACCGTAAATAACTAGTCCAGTTCGAATCAATATTAGCTAGATATTATATTCTGAATTCATTCGTGTTTTCAAGCAGGTTTAACAATTAATAGCCACTGTAATTTTGTAAAATGAATATTTACATAAAATACCTTGTGGAAGAAACGGACCTTTAAAAAAAAGTAGTAAACGTGACCGGAATGAATACTTCAATGATAGTGATCTTTATGAATGTCTCTTTCATTGTAGCTTGGGTTATGCACGCTTTGGTTAAATAGGTAATTTTGGCGATTGAAATACCACCAACAGAAACCAGGATTAACGTATTAAGAAATTGCGAGGGCTGTCCCAAAAGTAACGGGCCTGGTATAGACGCCTAAACTTTAGGATGCTGAAGTTTTGGTATTATGTTGACCTATTCAATATAACTTAAGGCGGTAGGTGGCGTCCTTCCATTTGAAAAGGTTTCGATGAAAGAGCAATTTAGAAAATCGTTTCTGTCAAAACCGTCGTGGAATACTACAAAATCGAGCACCGAGCTGCGTCATATGTTTTGATCCTAGTTCGCAGGAGAAATAATTTGATTGAAGGCTCAACAGGAATCACATAGGAAAGTACAAGCTTTCCTATACGATACCCTGGTACGTAGACTGTAGAATCTAGAAACCATAAGGTTTGAGCCCGACGCCCCAATTGAACTTAAAGATTGTTGGGAAGAGTCTCATCTTCCAAAAAGCCTTCCTCGGAAGATGAGGCTCTTTGTAAACACAAATAGTGGTGTATTTATTGGGGCGTCGGTCATCAATTAACGGTTTCAAGGTTCTATAGTTTACGTTAAGTATTGTATCATGTTTCATACACTCAAGTGAATACTGCTACCATGAGAGGACCTTAACCTTTTAATGTCAGCCATGCGTGTGACCCTGAAATAGATAAATACGAGTCGTATTTCTGCTGAACTCTGTGTAAATTGAGGTAACGCATCGACCATGACGAATGACATACTTAGCTTACTTGCAGCTATGATATTTCCGTACCAATGATTAGTGTATGCGTGAGTGAGTCTAAAATCTATCGCCGGCCGAAATCTGCATATCTGCATTCCAGTAAATGGAACCAACACAGACATGAAATTGCATATCTGCTATTAAAGAAGATTCGAGTCCGAGCCCCACTACTTGTTTGTTTACATTTGCATGCCCTAGGTCAAGTTCTTTTTCACACTTTGCGAATCGAGCTACACATAGCAACTAGCACACACACATGCCCTCCGGTCGGTTTATTTAAGGTTTATTTAAAAAAACAAGAGTAATTCAAATTACAAACTTAGCTGAATGGTATCAAATTTTTAAGTCTACTTTCCATCTGCTTTCTGACCATCAATGTTTGGCTTCGTTGGACACTTTACGCTGACACACAAATCCACACTCTGCTGCAAGACCTTGGTTAAAGTTTTCTCTGTTTCTATTGAGATCGTGTTAATATTGCCACCAGCTTGTCCAATTACAATCTTCGCTAGCCTCTCGTTCGGACAGTCAACTCGAATGATCACCTTCAGACCTCCTGAAAGCAAAAAGACCAGTTTCACAGCGAAAAGTGGAAATGAGTTCCGCGCCGGCTTCCATGTGTGCCTTACAACACTACTGTGATTTTGATAAAGTAACCCAAGAGCAGAAACTACATAGAATACTGTATGAATGATTTGTAAATGCGGAAAATATGTAGTATAAATTATCAATGATCCACTAGCAGAATAGAGAAATAACATTTAAACTACACAAAATCATGTACTTAAGCATTTAATTACAAATCGCTAGTAGAATTGAAAAAATATTGAAGACACTCCACACTCACCCGAATCATTTTCATCCCAATATTCCAAAACTGGTGTGACCTTATACGGGATTTCCTGAGGAAGATGTTCAAGCATTTTGGATTTAAGAATATTCAACGCCAATTCTGTTGGAGGACAATCTGTCAATACGTCCTCCTTGTAAATCCATGGAGCCTGAACTGCATTTCTCACAAAATAGTCCTGAAACCAACAAACAGGCATGCCATATTATTCCGCTAGATTACAATATTGGATCTGAGGTGAGCACAAAATTTTCAATGTGTACAATTCTCTCATGTCCTATTTAATCGGGTGTAAATGCTTATTGCAACACACTACAACAGTTCATTGAAACTACGAATCACGAAAAACGAAAAGTAAACTGATTATTTAGCTGTATAATAGGAAATAGAAACTCACAAGCAACAATTGGACCCCGTCTCCATTCAGTGCAGATATCATAAAAACATCTTGGAAATGAGACCATCCATTCGCCTTATGATCTTCATCACCTGCATAAGAACAGATTTTAGATTTAGAGAAATCTCAATGTTGTTTAATAAATCGACGTGCAATTCACGGCAATTACTTTAATTGTTATATTATAGATAACTTCAAAAAAAGTTAATTAATACCGTCTGAAACTCGAGTATATATCTGACGGTATAAGGGGCTTAGTTTTATAATTACGAACTAACAAATAGCATATTGATTATATACAATTCATACAAGTTTTCTAAATTGCTTTACCATGTGAGTCCAATTTGAATTCTGTGGACGCTTCAACGGTGTTGGTGGGAGTTTCATTTGACCCGATTTCAGTCTGGGCTAAATTCTTTTTGACAAGTCTTTCGTGTCTCCGCGCTGTGGCTCTATTCATAATCTCTTCGGTGTTCAGAGGTTTGTGAGAAGATTTTTTAGTATTAGAAATAACAGGTATTGAACTTCCACCTACAGTAGAGTTAGTTAACTGCTTAATTGTTTCCAAAAGTATTCGCTTCCCTTTCAAAATATCCACCTGAAGGAAAACAGAAACTTGGTTAAAATAGTTTCAACTTTAGAGCAGTAATTGAGTCGCATCTGGACAAGCGAATCAAGTCGTACCTTGTTTAAAATAAGAATCGCATTCTTTCCTTTAGACGCCTTTAGGATATTAATGATTCTGGTATCCAATTTGTGTCTAAACACAGGATTGGAGACATCCTGAATCACTGCTACCAAATCCGAACCCTTGATAGCGTTCAGTGGTCCTTGGACGAATTCTTTGGTGAATGAAAACCTGTAAATACATTTAATTTAGAAATTCAAATAAACCTTCCATGCTCCACGGTTGCAGAATTTCGGAATTCAAAATACTGATAATATATTGAGCATTACTTTTTTGCCTCCTTCTCATTCACCACACCTGGAGTGTCTGTAAAAACAACTTGTGTATTGTTGTTCAGATAAATAGCTTGCTGCATTTTACGTGTAGTGTGGACTCGTTTGGAAACCGGGCATACCTGCAAAATGGAGTGAATGTCTAATTTCAGCAAATGATTTGGGTTCACGAGGAGTCAAAAATTCTTTCCTACAAAGTTCCCAGCACAGCAAATATGGTAAAACAGAAACAGTGATATATCTACTGACCGGTCATAGTTCCATTCAAGGTCAATAGCTTTACATATTACTTTAATTATACCATTACATATCACATGAGCCTCATGTCACAACTATACTCCGTCCTAATGGACTGGGACTGAGATGGGAGATGGGTACTTTGTAATTAGTTACATAACGCTTTTGAATTACGTTAAATGCTAGTAGCTGATTGACTAGAGTACTCTTTCCAGCATTCGGCATCCCAATCATTGATACGCGCAGCAGACGGGCGTTCTCAGGACCCAAAGACTCGGATGACCTGAAATAGTCAAGGAAAAAAAGATTATAAGTATAGTATGGTAAATTCAAGCTCATTATTTCTTTGATCCTATTGTTTAACTCGGCTCTAAAGATTGTAGTAAATCCTGACTGTATTATGGTTCTCAAGATTCTACATAAGGTAGCTGGAACTACTGTATTTGGGTAATTATCGATTTTTTGTTACCTGTTTGTTACCTACCACCTACAGCCGACAGGAAATATTCAGGATTCTAATTTTAAAATACTAATGTGTACAATGCATGTGTATCAAGGTTTAGTTTCTCATTGAACAAACAACGCTCTAAATAATAATAGAACTATTAATAATTGAAATATTCATATCGGAAATTTGAGATCTCTGAACATAACTTCATAACTTCATTTGACATTTGATGAAGTAATTAAAATATCATTTGAAATCCATAATTTTCAGATTCATAAATTAACATCATACGTACAGTACATACCTCCGGTACCGATTTAGCGTGCGATCCGGCCGGATCGCACACTGAATCAAAGTTTTTTTGATTTAGTGTGCGATCCAACCGGATCGCACACTAAACTGTCTTTTTATCTTCTGCTTTTTCTTTAAATTGTTAAGTATGGGACTTATTATGCTAATGGCACTAAGTAACCACATAAAGCAGAAATAGCAATAAGTCGAACATATCGGATCGGATAACATACTT
>JAQFYU010002009.1:0-12976 GCA_034694905.1 Ceratophysella granulata
AGTTTTTTTATGAAACCACTATTATAGCCTAGCATATTCAATATTCAAAATTAAAAGTCACTTTTCTCCATGGTCGGTAGATCAGGGAGAATGGCACGAGGACGAAGTGGAAGAATCATTCGGAACGTTTATCCTCCCAAGCGCTTTACTCGGAGGAACACCGCAAGAAAACCCAAAGCTCCCCAGAAGGACGTCGTTTCCATTGGCGGAAACGTTCCAGCCCCGCCTTCGCACAAGGAAGAGTCTGACAATGAATCGAATTCCTCTGAATTGGAATCCGGCCAACAACGGCAGGAAAAGTTACCGGGTCCGAGGATTGAAGATGGTATTGGTGTAAGTTTTTTCGTATTGACACTCCCTGATTGAGTTAGAGAATGAAACATATTCCACGAATTCCGTAATCCACATTTATAATTATTTGCCAATGTATTGTATTCCGTTCTGTTCCATGCTACAGTAATTTGCAAAACATAATTTTGGTTCCAGTGCCTGAGAAGTACACCGTTCGAGTCAATTGACGATGAGGACGTGTATAAGCTAGTTCCAGAAACTGCGGATGAAGAAGACCTATTTCAAGCCAAGAATAGAATGGAAGCAATTGTCAAGAACAAGTAAGACATATTTAAGACAGCACGACGGCACGGACACGACACTACCCATAATATAAGGCGCCTTTTGATGTTTAGGATAATGGTTAATTTGTGCAGGAAATTCTTGGAACGGCTGCCGGATGGCGGTGACAAACTGAAGGCAATGTGTGAACGCGTTGTTGTTGCTTACGAGAAGCTGTTGACCTCCAGAGCCCCTTGCTTCTACAAGACGCTGAACACCAAGAAAGCCAAGTAGTCTGATGTCAAATACCAATTATTGATGTTTAATATTCGATGCTTTGCTCGAAAGATTTTTTTGTTTTTAGTAATTAACATATTTAAAGGTTTTTATAGAGTAGAGTTGTTCTGAAGAAGTAAAACATCATTTCTTTAGAATTCTGGGATTCAATGTTTACAATATTTCAAATAATATCCTAATTTTTCTTTTGCTAACTTTTCATTCGTTGTGAAATCTGAAACTCTAATTCAATGGTCGTATACATCTTTACCTGTTGTACACACATTCACCATGAAATACGTTTGCCTAATTCCACAAGATATACGGGTTCATGTGCTTCTCGTCTCCTTATGTCCCCATGGTATCGGCATCGTTTGTCTTTAGATTTCAGGCTTTCAAGGATTCAAACAAGTACAAATATTGTACTTGCTTAGATAATTCCAGAATAGTTGTCAAGATCCATAAATTATTCCCAAACAGAATAAACTACGAAACTTTCAGTAGTATCCCACACACACTACCACCTGTGGCTGTGGATCTGTAAGGGATCTCCATCTTGCTGCGAAGAACACCTTCACAGGTATGTACCCACCAAATCAATGTACCTAACACTAATCTTAGGACAGCGAGATTGCTTCGCGTTCGATTTCAATATTCCTTACTTTTTTTTTAAATACATCTATTCGACTGTAGCAGCAGTGGGCAAGATGGAGACCATGTCAATCCCCAATCCAGGAACCATATCAACTCATTCTGCCGAGAACAACAATAACTTTGTTGCAGAACCGGAAATCAAGGAGGTGAAGGATGACGTTTCTGATGAGGCCGACTTTGAGTCATCCATTGTCACTTCCAGTTACGATGAGGAGGAGGATGACGACGGTGTTTTGTACATGAAAATACACTCAGATGTTGATCTTGACGAGAATTTCAATTGTGCCTGGTTCGTGGAACACATGAAGGAAGAAAATACTGTCAGTATCGGCTCCAACGTATTGAATTAATTGAATTTGAATATATATGTGAATCTGCAGGGAGCCAAGTGAGGAGAAGAGTTTGGAGATAGAGAAATTCCTGATTAGGCTGCTCGCTGAAGATGAAGATCAACTTCGCAGTGCGACTGTTGATTTGGTCCAACTCGCAGTTTCTGACGAAGGTAAGATACTACCAACTGTTCATTCATTCCTATTATGTATTAAACATTCGGACCCGCCGAACATCCGTCCTCGAATTTCAAACGCAATATGTGTACTTATACTCGAAGCTACACGTTTCCAAATGCTAATGACTTCCTGTTTTATCGTCGTAGTTTCAATCCCAGATGTAAGCCCATCTGTTCAGCTTCTGGACCCTTCGAACCACCTGGTCGCAACAATTTGTGTCCCTTCCGTGGAAAAAACACGACCAGAGACTTATGAGCATATGCTGGCGAATGGAACAGCGGCCCTTTTCGAACTTGAGACGCTGTTTGACCTGGTTCAACGTATGAAGGACTACACGGTAGGCACCATTTCTCCTGAATTACTTAGTCAGGGCGTGGATGAGTGTTGGACACGGAGCAAGTATTGGATTCTGGCCATGCTCGAGTTCTGGAATCGAACAGCGGACTCTACCCAGATCTCATCGTCCAAGGACTTCGAGGAAGTCATGCGTCATCTCATGGGACTGCAACAGGTTGGACTGGATTCGACTTTACGTATTTCAAGAATTGAGTTTTGATTCATATTATGTTATGCATTCCTACGCGTCGCCCATTTGAAGATAGCAGGAGGAATGTACTGAGCTAATCTAATTCAAAGCGTCCAATCAATCTAATTTTTGTGATAGGAACATCCTGCAATTTCTCAGACGATGCGAGATACGGAATTTTCTCTCAAGGAATTCCTTCGGCTTCTCGATGGAAGTACCCTCCTGTTTGGACATATTCGAAAGCTATCAAAGATTGTACTGGCCGAAGCTGTTCCCATCATCCTCCCAGTTCAGAAAAAAGTTTTCACTCCCACCTTGTCTCCGTTTGAGAGTCATACAAAAGCACGGACGGCAGTTCGTCATACCCGATCCACTGAATCGGAGAATGAGCTTCCGTCCATCCGGTGCGGAATTGATGGATTCTCAATTCGAATGAAATGGCGAGGGACTTGGGCCTGGTTCAAGATAAGCCAAATGTCACCCCGACAGCTCATCAATGGAATCACGATGCTCAACCGGGGTTTCCATAACTTTGCACTCACCAGCTTCTCCTACGCTCGACAACTCGAGTTCTCGCTCCGAACCTCCCGCAACTCTTTGAGCAGGTCCTCAATTTTGGAACAAGCTTTTGTCAGTTTGGAGATTGGGATGAAGCGATCCGCCTTTCTCTTTGCACCCGAACAGCGTGACCTGTACAGAGTAGTGCAGCAAATTGAACTGCACTTGGTGGAGATCAAGAAACTAGCGGAAGACATTCGGGCTCACACGAAGAGTGCTAGGAAGATGTGGACGTCTTTATACGAAAAGAACAATTCAAAACTGGGTCGAAAGTTCTACAACTCGGCGCAATGGAACCTCGTTCGTGAACTGTCCTTTTCCTTCCAAATTGAACCGCCCTGTCTCTTCGGGTACGAAAGTAGCTCGCTTTGATATAATGTGTGTATTTATACAATATTCATAGCTTCTTTTGCCCTTTTAGCTCTCTGGCACTCGTTCATGGATTAAGTAATTCAGCAGTAACTGAACCGCTTGCAGCACATGCCAATCAAGTCGTGTGCCACAAAGACGTTGGGAGCCTCATCCGGAAAAGGTCTCGTCGACTCAGAGATAAAAATATCGTTCCTGAAGCAGAGGACGTGGAGCTCTGCGGCACGGCAGTTCAGCTCGCCTACCTTTACGCGGACTACATCGTGAGTGAAACGCAGGTGACACTGGACGAGGTCATGCGTCTGAATGAAACTCTCTTTCATGTTCATTTCCAAAACCCACCCATCAACTCCTTCTGTCAAATCTCCATCTGGATGCTCATGAGTGCTGAGTGTCTTTTCTCCGTTCAAAAATCCTGCACGCATGAAAAATACAAGAAGAAGATTCGAATGGAGTTCATGCGGACTTTTCATGAGGTCGAGAAACTCGTGGCGTTGATGGAACGAGCAGGCGAGAAGTACTCTAATCTTGGTAACACAGTTGAGAAGATGATTATGGGAATTACTCGACGAGCACAGGAGGCATTCTCCTTGAACACTCCGTTCCATGCAAATTCTGGAGCTTTGAAGTTAGCAGAGGTTGAGCCTGAAGAAGTGAATTTGGAATTAGAAGAAACAGTGGAAACGTTGACCGAGCCCAGGATGACCATCACGGAAAAAGGTCTCCTGATTCATCTTTCCAAACAGACGTTCACGTTCTCCTTGCTTCCACCAGTAGCTCAAATGAAGGTGTTCCAAATGATTCTTCATCATCTCACGAATCTTCTTGACGCTGCGAGTGTTACATATTCCGAAGCACTTCGACTGGCTGGAGATTCGAGTATTCCCAAAACGACTGAGACGAAGGACGATGACTCGATCGGGAAACTTGTTGAGGAGATGCAGAGGCTGTTCAAGGGATTCAAGACTATGAACAATTTGGAAGTCATCGTGGTGACCAGAAGTCTTCGAATTCTTGAGGAATCCCTCGTTGTTCTTCGGAATGCAATCGTGTTGAAGAACGAGTCACCACGGAATCCTTTGGCACACCAGCTCACCAACGCTCAGAAAGTTTATGATCAGGTCCTGTTCCGAAATGACAGTCGGAACTCGGAATTCTGTAGCATCGCCCACCATCTTGGCGGAGAATTAGAACTACCGGTTCCAGACAGAACGTTTCAACGGTGAGTGAGATAAATCTCCTTGGACGTCACAATAAGCTTGCATTCGGGCAAACCTCAAAATCTTGTTGTTGACATTAACTGCTGACTAAGATCTTTTATATCACTTTCAGCGAACTGGAACGGATTCTTGAAGCATCATCTGAGCCCACATCAGCTCCAGTAGATTTCCAAAAATTTGTTTCGTTCACCAAAGTAGGTAAGAAGGTAGACGATTCACTCGACGCGCTCGACAGTTGTCTGGAAGGTTTTGAAACCACAACGAAGCTCATGCTCCACCCTCAACCTCATCTTCCCCTTCCCGAATCTTCGCATTCTTCTTCGAATGATCCGGTCTTCCTCCAGGACGCCTATTCCACGTTCCTCGGACTCGCGCTTCTTGAACTCAACTCCACACCGGCCAAGTTCATGTCAACTCTGCTCCGGAAGATTTGGAAGTTGGAGAGGAAATTGGAAGCCTGTGTTGATAAACAGAAGAAGGTCATGATCTGCTACGAGAATTGTGTGGCTCCGGAGGTAGTCAAGTTCCAAACTGTCGTGGACCCTCTATTCGACAAAGATTACGGCGGATATTGCGATATCCCGATTGGAGGAAACCTCCGAGAAGGTAAATAGTATAAAAAAAATATAGCTTTGCTGTTGAAACTTTAAAATTAGAGATATTCGGCCAAGACATTTGCAGACTTGTGAAATATTGTTCAGGAATGGATGTGGAAGCTCGATCTAGTAGTGGAGACATCATCATGCGCTGGGACTCGGTCCGAAGTCGGATTTCCTTGGGCTACGTGGGCTACACTAAGTTCACTCCGTTCAACGTGAGTTCATGTTCCCGTCAGGAGCGGATTCTGCTCACGCTCATCAAGCTCATGTCCAAAACCGTGGAGGATGTTCTGAAGCAGATGAATAACTACAAGACGAAGTGGACACGAGCTCAGAAGTCCCTTGTCCTCATTCAGAATTTCTTGGCTGGTTCCTACATCAGTTCTGACCAAATGAGTCGCATTCGACACCTCAAGGAACGTGTGGACAGCGTGAATGGAACGCTGAGTCTTCTCCAGCAACGTCTCCTGACCCTCAAGGGAAATCTCAAGGTGTCCACCTCCTTCGTTACCTGGGAACTGGCCAAGGCTAACTCGAAAAGCAATCGAAGCCGGATTCTGGTGGCGGAGAATCCAGCTAAGGGTTACATACTCCAGCTTCCGCTTCCCTTCCAGGTTGTTCTCTGGAGCCCTGATCCTCACAAGTAGTCTCCGTTACTGATTGTTCTTGAGTTTCTACTTTAATTTGAATCGCAGCGAGATTTTCATTCGTCAAATTCCAAATTTTTTCAGTGATACTACTTGAAACCTAATGAACACGATCTATCCCAACTGAGTTCTATTCATCACTCGCATCGCTCGACTATTTACTGTAATTGCATTCCTAGTAGCCTAACCTGATGAACATACACGTAATATAGTTGCGATTCTCTGTGGTTACGTGTTGCGAAAATAGCTGCGTTGCGAATTACACTGTTGCTCATTACGTGTAGATTGTGTGGTAAATACAGAGTTTACTCATAAGACAATCCAAACGATATCCTAACATGTAAACCGCAGAAAATAGCCAAGTTTCAATGTTCCTTTAGTAGTGGCAGAAGAATCTCGAATTTGTTGTTATAATTTCCAATTTCAACCAACGAGCATTACGAAACCAATATTATTATCAGTATCTCGAATTGTCAATTTCGAAATAAATCTGTCGTCAATGCCTGCCATGTGATGTGGTTTGCAGCTTCCAGCCAGACAGCTTGCATTTTCATTTTGTCCATTCCAGTACTCGGCCAGTACCATTCTGTATTTCTGTAATACTATTCTGTATTTACATAAGTTTTCATTCATTTAGTTCGGAATTTCTAGCTGGAAGTCAACCAGAGAACAGAGATACAGCATACAGCATACATCAACAGCAAAACCATTTACATAAAGAATAGTTCATGATTTTGAATTTTGAATTCCTTCTGGCCGAAGATTAGATAGCTTCTTCCTTCTTGCCTGGTGACATGAGTTAGTTGCATTTGCATGGAAATTCCATGCAAATCGCAAGTCCAACGATATCTCCGATCCGAACAAGGGTACACAGTTGCCGTATTTCTGTACAAACAAATTGCTCAGCCCGAATGGTATAGAATGTGGGATGCAAGATGCGAGCTGTGAATAGAAGCTTCAGCTTTGCTTCGCTTTGCTCAAACAAGCGATGAAGAAAGAATGAGGGAACGTTGACCGTTGACCTTCATCTTCTCCATTCTGGTTTTGTGCAGCTGAACACGAAAATCCCAAGTGTTCCATTCCATCTCCCACTTGTCCATCAACCGTCCATGACGGACGACAACTCCAGCAATCAAGGGTCAACTTTTCAAATCTCTTCGTGTGTCGTGTGTCAAGTGAATCTCGGCGAAGGTGTGGTAAGTGTCGGTAAGTACACCATAATTTCAAATTACCAATAACATAATATAGTATTTAAATAATCGTATGTAAAATATGTAATAAACATTCTATTATATATTTTTCGTTGCTCCTCGTCCTCGCCGTTGCAATATTTTGAGAGCAATATACTGCGTCAAGTTCCTCAGTTTCAGAACACAGTTAAATAATAGCTTTGCTTGACTTTTTCTTTCAGTGAAGCCTATTAGCGAAGAGCTGGTGGACTGCATCTACGATCATTGAAACGTCTGGACTTCTCAAAATGCTGAGCCGTATCGTTGAGACAGTTTTCAGTGTCATCGCTTGGGTTTTGAATGAATTCGGATTTCCAGAAGTCCAGGACTATTTGGAGTGTGAGTTTCATATTAGCCAATTGATCATTGATTTTCCTTGTGTTGTATGCGCGGTTGATCTTAGAATTTATATAAATATATAATATGCAAATGCTATTGCTATGTGTTGACTCATTTAATTTATCATTCCCGTCAAACTGAAATTGATGTGCGTACTTCAGTTCGAATTCTGAATTAGAAACGTGTCCAACCTTAAGCGCATAAACTATTTCTAACCTGGTTGCATATTGCATATTTGCAATTGTACGTTAAAAATCAAGTGACTTTAGATTTAGATTTAGTCACTTATTCATGTGTCAGATTTTCAACTACGGCATCGACTTAAACTAACATAATAAGCTAAATAATTGAAAGGTGTCTCGCATATCTAATATCTGATTAACACACCGCAGAACGCAGCTCATTGGAGGAATTTGCTCTCAAAGTCTGATTTCAACAACGTATACTCTCATTCAATATAGCTCGTCCAAGTCAGACTGTGCGATTTCATGACTGCGGAGGCCAGGTGGAAGTGAATGGAAATAAATCTGTTGCCAGTCGACTAGGTCGTGACAACTTCCGGGATGGAATTGCCTTTTCCCATCGACCCATCAAGCCCTGTGAAACCGTTCGTACACAGAAACCATTCTATCTTCTATTTATATCGTATCTCATCTTTGAACTGAATAATTGCACACTAATTCCTTGCCCTCCTTTATTTCAGGTATCTGTGAGAATTCTGAAAACTACTCGGAAATGGGTCGGCCCCTTGGCACTTGGTTTTACTTGTCTTGATCCACAGACTTTGAGTTTGACAGATCTGTTAAGAATTAAAGGTATGGAGCTCCTTTTAAATTGGAATGGCAAGATTCGATTGACTTACATCAATGTCGTATATTATGAATTATTACGAATACAGGCACGTCGAGGCACCCAATTGGCGGAGTGTGGATCAAGACTTTGCTCACACATCGGATGAAACCCGGACTTCGGATCGACTTCCACTTCGACATGGAAGGAAGAATGAGCTATTCCGTAGACGGGGAGGAACAGGATGACTTCATGGTGGGCCTGCCAATTAATAGACCACTTTGGGCCGTTTTTGACGTCTATGGAAGCGTACAGAGTATCAAACTAATTCGTGGTGGTAAGATACTATGTATACCATGATTTTCATTCAACGATTTATCACATTCTCATTACACATTATCTCAGAATGTCTCGAATCTCGAACCTACTTCGTGGAACTCTATTTTGTTCAGGATTGTCAACTGCTGAACCGGCGACGGGCACCAGGAATGGAAATGGACCAAACTCGGTGGGCTTGTTGCCCGGACACGATCCTCTTCCTCTTCCCACCCCCATATTTCCATTCTCTGTTCCTCGGGAACGCAGTGGGACGACGCCGCCATGGACCAGTCTTGTTTTCTACTCCAACTTCGACTCGGATTCCCCAATTCATCCACCACACCCTCTTCATGTTCAGCCAATGCCGCTTTTCCACAGACGCCGCGGAAATACTGTACCGAATTTGAATCTCAACCTTGACAGTGCGGCTCCATCCGGTCAACTAAGGGTACATATTTGCTGCTTCTTGACAACCTTCACTTTTATTCTACTATAGTTTAATCTATTTTTTTCTTAGTCTCCTTTGCAGTCTCCAGTGTACAATTCGGGGAATTGTGTGATATGTCTCCAGGCTGAGACGTCCATGATGGTCCAAGAGTGTGGTCACCTCTGTCTCTGCAAGGACTGTGCTCAGGATTTCGAACAGAAGTCTCCTCGCAATGCATTCAGTTGGGACGGATTTTCCTGCCTTCCTTGTCCTGTCTGTCGTCGTCCAGTCTCCAGAATTGGAGTTATTTAGAAAACCGTAACAAACTCAAAAGCGCAAAACGTCAGAAAACGTAGTAATATTTGAAGTAGTGCACGCAAAGCCTAAATACTAAATAGTCGATTTAAATTCAGCTGAAGCAACCAATAGTTTTGTAAGAATTTTGCAATTTGCAATGCACAGAAGTTATTATATGTATGTGATGCAACTGCAGAGTGATACAATAATTTTCATTAACTTTACTAAGTAAATAGTTAAATGATAGGGGTAGTGGCATGTTCCAGATTACAAAGTTAGGTTCTTCTTGATTTTAGATTTTAAAGTATTTTTATACCCGATAGGAGAGCAAGCACTAGTCCAAGAACAACTTTGTAGAATGTCAAGTATTTTATGCAAATCAAATTTTCAGAAAAAATAAACGTTGCGAAACAGATTCTTTTTCGTATTTCATATGGTATCGGTATGCAGATGGAAGGAAATACACAAGTGAGTAGTAGCACAAATCACAATAGACAATAGTGCTTATTGATGCCGAATTAAAGTCATTAACACACTACGCGGCCGCTCACATCACAAGAGTTTATGCCAAGAAGGCAAGGTTGCAATGCAATGTACATGTGGGTGGATTGCATACATATTTTAACCTAGATCTCGATTACACAAATACATATTGATAATGAAACATTACATTAGTTTGGATCACACTTTGATCTCGAAATCTCATCTCAACCACCACGCCACGTCGTCTGGTCTGGAATCTGGAAAAGGCTAAAATGAGAAAATGATGCAAGGAGATGTAACTCACAAAATATGGTTTTATATTTTAATGCGGATATGTGAAATCCAATCAGTATCGCAAATCGCAAATACCTCAATTCGGATTGCTAGATTAACAATTCAAGCATGGATTTTTTACGGACATGCAACATTCGTGTTGAAGGTCGAATGATACTAGAAAATGGTCCTCGCCTCGTCGGAACACTCCACGTTGCTTGCATATGAAGCCATCCTCCTGTTGTTCCTGAAACAATTTTATTATATGCCATAATTCCATTTATTGAATTTTGGATTGTCAAAGTCAAAGTAATTGTGATTAGACTTATGGCAGTTGTCAGCACGTCATTATAAATGTCTAATACCTTTTGAAATTGTACATGTATAGCGCACTGACAACTGTCACTCTAGTAGCTTGACGTAATGTAGTATTTAGATTTAGAAACACGCGTATTAAGTATTAACGAGTCAACAGCGACTTTTTATGACAATAAGCGACAATGAGATGCGCAAAATTGCGACTGGGATTCCTGGTTGCTTCACTAATCGTATTCACGGATTGCTCTTGATGTTGTGAACTTCCCTGGATATTGCTGTCGGTCTGTTAACCCAATTAATCACTAGGATTTAAAAGACACTTCTTAGTCCTGTCACTTCACCCTTGTAATTGATATCAAGAGGGTGTCCCAGTCCCAGCAGTACTTCTAGTCTTCCTGTTTCCGTTTCCTGATTATTTTATTTTTTGAAGAATGCTCACCTGCCAGTCGACATGGACACTTCTCTGCGTCCTCTCTTTCTTGGGTAAGTAAGCTATCACAATTTAATCGATTCAGCGAGCATAATTTTTGGTACAAATGAATTTGGAATGGAAATTCTGAGTTTTCCGTCAATTGGGCAACAGACCAATTTATCAAGTCCACAACAGCGGAACCTTATAATCACATAATTCAAGGCCCAGTTATTGTCTTATTAGTGGCAAATACCAACACTAACACTGTTTATTCTATTAAATAGGAAGCAGAAACGCAGTATCTGGAGATGAAGCTAACGACCAGCTTCTCAAATGGGCTGCCCAGCACAGATTCCCAGAAGCCGCGACGGATCAAAGAGGCGCTAATGTACCCAGTCTCACTGCCACACTGACGGTGGGTCGTGGAGGTCTGGTTCCTCTCCAGGACTTTACGTATCTTGATCACTTGGCTCATTTCAATCGAGAGCGAATTCCAGAACGCGTGGTTCATGCCAAAGGGGGCGGAGCCTTTGGTTACTTTGAAGTTACGAACGATATTACCCGATATTCTCGAGCCTCCGTTTTTGATCGAATTGGGAAGAAAACTCCGATCCTGGTCCGATTCTCATCAACAGTAGCTCAAAGCGGTGGTTCGGACACGATCAGGGACGGTCGAGGATTCGCTCTGAAGTTCTACACAGAAGACGGGAATTGGGATTTGGTTGGAAATAATTTTCCTGTTTTCCCGATTCGAGATCCGCTTCTTTTCCCAAGTCTCATTCATTCTCGGAAGCGGAATCCAGTGACACATCTCGAGGATTTGAATGCGTTCTGGGATTTCAACTCACTCAGGCCCGAGTCAACTCATCACAGCATGTACCTCTTCAGTGATCTTGGAATCCCTGACGGGTTTCGCTTTCAAAACGGATTCGGTGTTCATACATTCAAACTTGTCAATGCAAAGAATGAGGTTGTCTACGTCAAATTCCACTACACTTCCAATCAAGGGGTCAAAACTCTGAATTCGGACCAAGCAACAATCATTGGTGGCCAGGATCCTGACTACTCCATTCGAGATCTTTACAATGCAATTGAATCCAATCAGCTTCCATCTTGGAACTTTGGAATTCAAGTGATGACGTTTGCAGAGGCCGAACGATACCGTTGGAACCCGTTTGACGTGACGAAGCTCTGGCCACTTTCCGACTTTCCGTTGATACCGGTTGGCAAGCTGGTTCTGAACCGAAATCCAACAGACTACTTTACCCAAGTTGAGCAAGCGGGATTCTCACCAAGTGCTTTTGTTCCTGGAATCGAGCCCAGCCCAGACCGCATGCTGCATGGGCGGATGTTTGCTTACCAGGATGCTCAGAGATACAGACTAGGAGCCAATTTTCTCCAGCTTCCTGTGAATCGGCCAAAGCCTGGAGTACCAGTCGCCACCTACCAGAAAGATGGATTCATGTGTAGCGATGACAATGGAGCTGGAGTACCGAATTACTTTCCGAATTCATTTGGTGGTCCATCCGTGGAACGGAAAAAGGGGAACGAGACCGTGTTTCCTGCTTCGGGTGACGTTGTCAGGACGGATGTTGGCGGGGATGACAACTACTCACAGGCTGACATTTTCTGGAGAACGGAACTGGACGGACCTGGCAGAGAACGACTGGTCAACAATATTGCAGCTTCCATTGTTGGGACGACGGAAATTATTCAGAACAGGGTCATCACGAAAATGTTCGACCCGGTCAACTCAGAAATGGGAAATATGCTGCGTATGGCTCTTGCCCATCAAAAAACAAAGAACAGACGAAATAGTAAAGTGTAAATTTTGTTGCTGCTGCTGGTGTGCTAAAATGTTAATAGTATCTAGTAAATAATTAGTTTATGCTTCAGTTTTGTATAAACCTTAAATAGGAATAAGGAAATTGTACTCACGGCCACAGTTTCAGAAGAATAAATTGTTATTTTACGTTCCGTAATGCAATACGTTCTTTCGGTAAATCAATGTTATGAAATAATTTTTATCGCTGTTTTCATTGAGTATTGTTCAGGATTCGATTTTGCTCATATCAGGCTTCGTATGAATAATCCGCATTCGCGTAATTGTAGTCATCCTGACCTGTGACGGTTGGTTGAGTTTGACCTGACTCATCCTGGCAGCTGACTCCTTCCGATGTC
>JAQFYU010002010.1:0-12975 GCA_034694905.1 Ceratophysella granulata
GACAATTCACAATTCCTTACTTTCACCGCAAAATAGACAATTTACTATTCCTTACTTTCACCGCAAAATAGACAATTCACAATTCCTTACTTTCACCGCAAAATAGACAATTCACAATTCCTTACTTTCACCGCAAAATAGACAATTCAAAATTCCTTACTTTCACCGCAAAATAGAAAATTCACAATTCCTTACTTTCACCGCAAAATAGACAATTCACTATTCCTTACTTTCACCGCAAAATAGACAATTCACAATTCCTTACTTTCACCGCAAAATAGACAATTTACTATTCCTTACTTTCACCGCAAAATAGACAATTTACTATTCCTTACTTTCACCGCAAAATAGACAATTCACTATTACTTACTTTCACCGCAAAATAGACTAATTGACCATTGCTTACTTACCGCAAACTAACTACTGACCATTGCTTACTTACACCGCAAAATAAACTTGTTGACTATTAATTACTTTCACCTTAAAATAAACTAGTTGATCATTGCTGATTTAAAATTTTCACCGCAGAGTGAACTAAGTTGACCATAACTTTCATTCACCACATCATAGGTTGGCTGAGCCTACCTTACTTTCACCAAAAATTGACTTAGTTGACCATAACTTGCTTCAACCACAAAATAACCTAATTTCACTGTAAAATACTTTAGTCTATCAAAATTTACTTTCAATGCAAAATTACTCAGTTGATCATGACTTACTTTCACTATGAAATGAAAAAGTTTCACTTCATTTTAGATATGCTGGTGTGAGGGTGAAAGCTCGCAGGGGCCTTTTTTAAGCCGGCAGGTAGGGTTGGTTTATATTGGGTTAGGTTAATTAATAACTGCTGGCTTCTTAGTACTTAAGTCCATGGGCAAAGAAAGTGCAACCTACTCAAAATTAACGAACTCATTGGTAAGCAGGTCAGGAATATGCGAAAAAATTGCAGTGAACTAAGTAATTGGTCTCCTTATCAGTCTACTTATATGTAGCTATTTTTGCGTTGAAATCGGATTTATTTGCTTTAATTATTATTTTTATATCAATGCTGCACATACATGTGAATATGTTTTCAACAATCTTCTTTTCACAACATTTTCAGCACATGACTCAGCGACCATACCCTCAACAACCTCAAATGTATCCCTCAGCATCCGTATTCGAACTTGACCGAGCCGGGGCCTTTGTTTCTTGGATGCATCCGGATTTCGAATTTCAACAGCAACAAGCTGCCATAATGGGCTACCCAGGTACACTTCGTCGAACACCATCCACATCAAGCACTGGAGCAAGACAAGACTTTGGTTGGGGCATGGGCGGATTTGGACCATCAATGACTCAAGCCGAAATGCACATGGAAATTCAGTCCCCAAGGGAAAGTGAGCCTCAACTCCCGCCAGCATACGGAAATCAACAAGAACAATTTAATAACGCAATATTAGCCAGAAACGGAAGCATAAGGAGAAAGTCCCAACCAAAACAATTTGATAGAAGTCCAGTTCAACCCCTTCCAAGAGTCCCAACACCCGTTTTAAAACCAATTCGTAATCCAGAACCGCCACAGGCAGAATATTATTCAGCTGAGCCAGAAGATTTAGAACCAACCGGTACGTTTACTGAAAATCCGGAAAGCCCTTGGTCCTGTGAACATTGTACCTTTGTAAATACGAAATCTACTCGAATATGCATCATATGCTGTAAAACACCGACCAAAGGCTACAGGGTACTTCCTGGTAAAAATGGCAGAGGCACACCCTTCAATTCTGGTCAGACTAAATCCAGATCTGAAGCCCTCCATGACGATGCTGCCGTTGTTCAATCCAAATTAAGCTTTTCCAATTCAAAGGCACAACCAAATCAGAAAATTAGCCTGAGCGTGGAACAAGTACCAAAACCCCCTCGTGCAAATCCAGTAGTGGAAAGATTTGAACAAGAAAGTGAATCTTCCGAATCTGAGGAAGAAGAAGATGAAATTACACAAAGGCAACGATATCCGGTTCGAGAACCCAATACGCCCGGTGTTAATGGCGTTTATCACGAAGAGGCTACATGGTCCGCATCTCCAAAACAGGGTAAGCAAATAGTAAAAATTAGGTTCAAGGTTCTTCCAATACGCGTGTTTGTCCTGTAAAGCTCTTTGAAATCTGGAAAAACAACAGATTAGGTATGTAGTCTTAACTTTTCGTGCCTTTGTTTCTAAAATTTGGATTTGCCATGAGTTTGGGATCACTTTCGGATTATTGCTTCTTAAATGCGTCGAATGAAATAGGTCGTGTACTCGTATAAGGCGTAAATCCAAGGTAGCACGCAGAAATATCCGCTCTTAACTGCAAGCTACCAAACGTGCAATCAATTCCAAAATAATTGTGTCAATAAATTATGTTATTTTCCAGGAAACCAAATCCAAGCTAAAATCCTGCCCAAGCAAACGTCTGTATCGACAGGAGTCGGTTCATCTCCGCCTCCAGCCCCAAAGTTTGTTGATTCTGGTACAGGAGAGTACTCAGTCCATGGACCTATTCGTGTTATAAAGCGAACTACAGAAATCAAGCCGAAAGCGGATCAGTCAACGTCAACAAATAAGTTTCAAGAAAGTCGGAAAGTCAATAATAAAAAATCAATGAGCACTTCAACGAGCGGATCTTCGTCACCCTACCCAAACAAAGGCTTCTCAGAATTTGACAGAAGGTCATCCCGTGGAACCTCACCGCCGCCGCAAACAATTTCTACACAAGTAAGCTAATTGTACAAGAAAACCTCTTGTACTTTAATTTAATTCACGAATATTTTTTTTAAAAAGACATACGAAGATATACCAGCTACAAAAATACGACAACAGACCAAATCAATTTCAAAATCATCCATTTTATCTTCCGGCGAACTAAGCCCGCCTCGAGTAATCGAGATGTCTGATAAGGCAATGCGATATGCCCGTAGGGCACAACAACAGTCAAAATTGAAACGGAGCATGTCAACCCACTTGGCCTCAACTTCAAATTCAAATGACCCTTGGATTGATGGGAATCATCATAGGTCACGATCTTCACATAATCATCACAATCTTGAAGGACGAAATATGCATCGTTCCTCCTCCAGGCATTCATTGGCTAGTGATACACGTGTAAGTTTACTAAAAATATAAATACGGAAATAATAGCAAAAGTCAGCATTCTAAAATTATTGCAGAGTTTGCCCATTTCGGGACCGCCTTCAAGAGACGGGAGTCCACGACGGGTTGGTCGCTACCCAGAAGATTTCCATAGATATCCTACGCCCTCCTGGGATCGGTTCCCATCAGACTACTTCACGTCGATTGAAGACCTTGTGGTTCGTAAAAGACGGGATTCAATGAGATCTCAAGAGTTTGAGCTCTCACGTCTTCTTAAAGTAGGTTATACTTTCACTCTTCTCATATATTTAAATTCACTAGAAAAACAAACTTTTCTGAGAAAGCTTACCTACTCAATCTTAACATGCTATTCTACATGTTTGAAGCCAATAACAGCCGCAATGCTGAAAACCGCCACTTTAAATATTGCGGCATAAAATGCAGAGTCATATATACCGAAACATAGAAAACGCGACATTGAATACAATTAAATAGAAGGCCGTGACGTGAAATAGAAACTAAAAAGAAAACTGCTGCAATAAAATCCGCAATTAAAAAACGCGAAATAAAAGCCGCGAAATGAAAACTGCAGAACAAAATTTCTAAATTGAAAACGGCGACATCAACGTAAAGGCACAATGTTTATACCGCGACATAGAACCCGCGACTTAAAAGCCGGCACATAAAAAACCGCGACAATAGCCGCGAATTAAAACCGCGAAATAAAACTGCTAAGCAAAACCGATACATTAAAACTCACAATACACAACCGCTACATCAAAAACCGCTTCAATAAAAACCGCGACATGAAATGCCCGCGACGTAAAAGGCACCGCAAACACAATCGCTAGAATAAAAAATGCAAAATCGAAACCCGCTAGAGGCATACTATAAAAAAGCTACCATTTAATTCATTAAAAATTCAATTTCCTAATTTCGGGGTATTTTTTCCGCGGTATTTAATAGTTTCTGTCGTTTTCATCCAAATTTAATGTTATTTTTAACTTTTTATATTTTAAAACTACAACTTAGTCGAGTCAAACTACAACCAGCATTTCGTTTTAGAAAATATATTTATTTTATTTAGCGGTATTTATGCAGCGGTTTTTAATATTGTGACTTCTAATCGGGACCCTACATATGACAAGTGGGAATAGGCAGACTTCTGCGTTGTTTTCAATTTCTCATCTGGGAACCAGGAAAGCGTGACTGGTTCCTGACAAGGATGTAATTCAGAAACTTTTAAAGCAGAAAAAAGGCGTAACTACGTGATGCGTGATTGAAACAAGGCTTGGAACTAATTTAAAATTAAATTCAGAATATTCTACGTTATCCCCGACCCAAATATTTGGCCAAGAAATGGAGATGCGCATTTTAAAGGATCCATTGTTTACACTAACCAGAGCGTGCAGTTTTTTCGACATTTCACAAGGTTATGAGAATACTTTCCTTTCCATGTTTTTCATAGGAAGCTGAAGAGTTTAATTACACTCCGGAAGATCTACAGACGGCTCTTCGTATGTGCGGAGATAGGAATCCAGTGAAATGGCTTCAGGTTGGTTTTTGAAGAAAATAACAATTAAATCATTATTCTATTTTAAACGTGGCACGTTTTGGAGGTTACACGGGGAAAGTGGGTCAAGTCGGATCTACGAAACTACGTCGAATTCACAGATGAGGTCTTCAGGTTCATTATTTGATTCACTTCATCTCATCCTTGTTTTTGTAGGATAACTGGGCCAATATGATTGAAACTGTTCAAACGCTAGCTACAAAGTACGGGCGGGATAAAGGGCAGGAACTCAATGAGGTCGGAACCATATCTCCGCCCGAGGCCAAAGAAGCTCTTCGACTTCATCGGGGAAATGTTTGGGCAGCCGTTACGGAGTGTGTGGACCAACGTCGCAAAAAAGTAAGCTGTCACGTCACATCCCTATGGGTGACCTTGAACCCGGATTTCGGCTGTAGCTTGGGCCAATATACCATACGCTGTGATCACACTACATGACTACAAATTATTGCGTATTTATTTAATTCTCAAAATCTGGATACGCGAAAATCACAATTTTTATTTCACTTATGGGGGAAATTTTAATAAAGTGGACTGAATCAAGCAAATCAGTGAAAATAATGAATTAATTTGAATAAATTGTAATAAAAATAGAAAGTTTGGCCGGGTAAATAAAATAAAATACATTACAAAAACAAATTATCATAAATTATATTTTGTCAATTGCTTTTTAATCAGATTCAAAGTGTATTTAAAATAGCTAGAACTAAAAAGGAACAAATTCGAATAACTTATCAAAAAATAATTCAAAATTCTTTGGAATTGCTATATATGTGAATATCAGTGATTTGTTTTCGGTATATTTTAAGTTTGAGATAATTTCTGTATAAATTCGGAGGAAGAATTGAATAGAAACCAGAGAAAATTGAATATAATCTCAAGAAAAAGAGGCTAGAAGTGGGAAGCGAATAAATGGAATGGCCCATTATTATACGCGACGCCAAAAGTTCAAGAAGTTGGCGCTAAATTAGCGAATTATGACGTACTACTTTTAGGCGCAAAATCACGGAATGAAATTGAATACGTCGTAGTGTTTAAAAAATCGGGTTGAATTCAGGAACAGTGAGCACGTGGTAACCGCACATGGAGAAAGCTACATGGTAACCACCGACTCGTTCATGGTGATCGCTGAGCACCCGTTATTTCAGGTTATGTTAGGTTTTCTGTACCGCGCTCAAGTGGTTACCACGTGCTCACTGTTCCTGAATTCAACCAACAGTCGAATATAAAAGTTACTTAAAATTAGTTAAATGAAGAAATCATCATCAAAAAAATAGCAAAATTAGTACACTTCTTTATTAAATTTGATTTATTTAGCAATAAATCAAAAATTTGCAAAATTTCGTTAAACCTTCTCGACATGGATTTTTTTAAAAACCTTTTTACAAACACTTGATATGGAAACATAATAATATTTTGTCACGACGGCAATTTACAAATCTAAATGACCTCGACTCCCCGTCCTCCTCAAAAAATTTCACTGAGAACCTAATGACCTGGAAAGAGAGTGCTCTTCCAGTCCCAGCACAGCACGATCATTTATCTCCTTTCTCTTTTGTTATACAGTTCTTGGAACTTGAGTCACGTGGAAGCTTTCTCCGTGAAGATATTCTAACGTCCCTGACAGCCAACCAAGGGAACCTGGATGCAGCCTACGTAGAACTTTCCAAGGCTCAACTCAAACCGTTCCTAATGAGAATTTGGGGTCCACCCAGTGGTCAGGATAACGAAGCACTTCCTCCGCCCTCTCACAAGTCAAGTGTTGTGGATCTTCAGCTAAGCTCACCTCATGCAGAGAAAAAAGTTTTGGTTCCGAGACCGGAAGTGGGATTGAATGCAAACAAATCTGAACCAATTTCGAATGTACTGGAATCACCATCTAATGTGGCTATTGCCAAATCCGTACCGGAACCACCCAAGCAGACTCAAGTTGAAGTTGAAGTTATTGCAAAGGTTGTGCCAATTGAGGCAAATGAAAATGTTGGAGTGTTTCAACAACAGGTGAAAGTTCCGGACGTTGAGCTGGAAGGTAATTGTTTCTGATCTGTTCAAGGATTTGCATTTGAGCGTGTGCTTCAAGATTGAAACTTGACCACATCACAGTGAAGGTTAAGCTAATTTTGCATTGATATTGTTGTTTTGATTATTGGTTGTGCTAGTTCAGTGAGGTTCACAGTCTAAACACTAATATACGTAGATCCTGCTGATATTATTTGTCTAAATTAATGAATATATGGAATTATACGGATTAACCATATCAGTATCAGCCATACATTGTTATTGCCCTGAATTAATGGATTTCGTTGGTGGTTTAATATTTACTGTTCTATTAATTTCAATATTTGTGTTTATATTGCAAACATAAATTTGTATTATGACAAAATAAAGCAATTAACTTATAAATAAAACAGTGGAAAAATCATACATTTATTTGTACTTTTCTAGGTTTAATTAGTTTTACAACTCATCTTTTAACACTGTACATCTAGTATTAGAGTGCGTGTGTGCCTTTTTGTGTACTTAAACAAAATAATCTTATTACTTATCGAAAATAAAACCTAATCATTTCCCTGCATGTGCTTAAGTCGCAAGTCGCAATACGCTTGTGTATATTTCACAAACCGAAACCCGGACCCATGTCGTTCTGGGAAGAGGCGCAGTTGTGTGAACAAACAGCAAAGCCCATCGGAGACATTCCGCATCATTTTATATTTTCGCCTGTTTTTTACCTGTTTGCTTCAGAAAATCCTGTCATTTCCTATTTATTTTGTCTACATGGTATGCTATACAGAGCGGAATCAAACTATCTCCACCTTTGAAGAATCTGCTGCAGCGTTACACGCACTAGAGAACTGAGCACTTTGTATTTACCATGTGATATTGAAAATACAACCAACTGAAGGAGCTTAAGAATTTTTTATTTACTTAGAAGCTGATAAAAGGCTATTTTTTAATTTCTAAAATTAAAAAGAATATTATAAACATATTTTATCACTACATTAGGTAGAATTAAAGCAGCGGGGCAAGTTTTCAGAAAACTGTTCACGCTTGAGTTAAGCTTTAGTGCTTTTTTTGCAAATTATCGCTATTACCAGGAAAATTTCGTCATGTCAATGCAATTTTTTTTAGATTCTCGAAAATGATATATAAATAGATAGCTTAAAAATTCTGAAACAATTCAGAACCTCGTTTAATCAGCCGTATTGTCAATGAAAAATGATACCAAGCCTTTCTGGGTTTCGGGTCCATTATATTTAACTATAAATTACAAGAGATCGATTTCAAGCAATTTTGCAATGTAACAGAAAATACGCGATTAAAATGTGCAGATTTGCTAAAATTAGTCTGCATCTTGTGAAAACAAAAATGAATCTCATACAGCGCATAATTGCGTCTATATTCGCAAAGCTTGTTATACACAAAAATGACCGTCCAATTTTACAACCAAAATAAAAGTTAACCTCTTTTTCTCTGACAAAAATCTAAAAATGTTTCAATCCAATTTTCAGACGATGCCTTTCCAGACATATTCTTTGATCCCGAGCCCGTCGTCAAGTCCGAATTGGAAAGAGCCCATTCCCTGTCTGACCCTGAGCCCGAACTTGATGAGTCGGAAGCTCACGTAAGTGACTTTATCCAAAACTTTGAAGTTCCTCCGCCTCCGCCCAGCCCCATAATCCCACCATTAAACGACTCAACCATCACCATCACCAAAACTCAAGGAACCGGAAACACGCCACAGTCTCCACCCAACCCAATGAAGCAGAACTCTGATGAGAAAAACAATGAAGCAGCTCTAGCTGCTCTCACCCAAGCAGTAAATGCCATTACAGAGAAACTAGGAACTCTCTTCCAACAACAACAAGAGTCATTATCTAGCTCAGTAAACACCACTACTGATGAAAAGAAGCTCATGACGCCACTGCCACTGCCACCTCAATCCCCTGTCCCAATCAATGACTCGACTCAAGTAAACAAAATTGAAATAGTTAGTGTGGAAAACCCATTATCAGGGAGTAGTAGCCATCCCATTCAGCCCAATGAAGTTCTAGCACTCAAAGATATTTACAGAGACGAATTAAAAGTTTTGAAACAAATTGTATTAGACAATGACAGGGAGAAAGGTCATGTTCAAGGTCAAACTATTGAAGTTCCAAAAGTCGAAACTAAGCCAGTTGTCAAGAGCGGACCTTCTAAGCTGTACGAAGTACTTGGGAACTTTGCTGGGTCCATTCTTGGCCGGAAGACGCCAAAAATCAAACCAGAAGAAAATATTTATGAAACAGTCAAAGTTGAGAAAGTTATACCGGAGAAAGTTCATCAGAATGAAATATTGGCTAGTTTACTACAGGACCAAATTAGGGCAAATGCTACAAAACAAGAAACTCCGTCTCCTGTAGCTTCTACCTCAAGGATTTCAGATACGGAAACGAGTGAAAAGAAAGCTATTCCGGAGAAAGTTAATCAGAATGAAATGCTTGCCGCTCTGCTTCAAGAGAAAATTGTGTCAAACGTAGTAGTACCCAAATCTGAGTTGCCGTTGCCGTCTACGTCAAGAGATGCGGCATCCGAAGTCGTAACATTGAAGCATGTAGTTGATGAAGCAGAGGAAGATGAGGAGCTGTTAGGCTCAGGTACCAGCTCGGAATCTTTGCCCGTTTCAGATGATGAGGAGCCTCTGACGTCATCCTCATCCGTTTCTGAGCGGAGTCAGCCACTCAAAGCGCTACATGAAATTCTGTCGCAACTGGGTCATGGCAAAGCCGCTTCCAGGTAAATAGTTCATTTAAATGTTCTTAAATTCATGCTTAAATATAATACTTTTAAAGCATATGATGCAACACAAGAGAAATTATCAATTTTTGAATATTTAGAATCTTCTGCAGCCGAATCAGTTTTTAAAATTTTAATATATAGAGTTTTTAGTATGCTTTGGTGGATTTTAAGTCGTTACTGGTTATAGATTTTAAATCATACTCCAAAAATTAACATGAAAACTACATAGCAGAAAGATCACACAGCTTCAGCTGATATATATTTTTTGAAATAGAAACAAGTGATTTCGCATAGCGTTTAAAAATTAAACAATTAGAATTTTGAATAAATGCAGATTTTAACTTTCATCGTAGACTTCTTCGTCTTATTATGGATAACAGAATTTTTTTGGGGGGAAAAAAATTTATTGAAGGAAAATATTGTTTTATTCAAACTTTCACTAAAATATTTGGTTAAAAAATTGAAAATGCTGAATTAAGTAGGTAAATTTCGTCGACTAACGAAGAAATATTGTTTTCAAAATAAAGCACATTATTAATGTATTGATTTTATGTAGCATTATTGGTTCGTATCTGTATATAACGAATTTTTACACTAAATTGAATTATAATTAATTGTTCGAAACTGTAATTCATTAAAATTAATGACGTACACTAGAATCCGACATTTTGCATGGATGCATGCTATATGGCTTATAGAATTTGCGTCGTAGTTTTAAATGTCAGGGTTTCTGTTGAAAGCAGCTTGGAGTCGAGCGAGGAGGATGAGGGGAGTGAAAGTGTGGGAGAAAGCGGAGATGACATTGAGGAAGATGCGTCCTTTGGAGAGGAAGAGAGTGAAAACGAGTCGGAAGAGGATCTGGGACAGGTTTACGAAGAAATGGATCTGAGTCAAGGTCACAAGGTAGGGAAAATTGAAGTACCACCACCTGACACAGTTCCTGCCTCTATAAATGCGCCTGAAGTGAGTGGAAAATACATGACGTCGCAATTCTTGAAAAAAATTCATGTAATGTAAAAAATGAATATTTTCCATTTTTGCAGGTTAAACCCAGTATTTCAAAAACGCTGCAGCCTAATGAACCCGCGTCTACAACTGCAGACCCACCACAGCTCCCAATTCAAGCTACAAAATCTAGAAATGAGGTTGGTAAATCATCAAATGCTTCATAATTTTGGGAATGCAATTAAAATTAGTCGTTATATATAAACACATATAAAATTAAAATCCATTATTTTTTTTAAATTGACAATTAGAATATTGACATCTTAATGCGCTCTAAATTAGGTACATGCTCGCTTAAATTGAGACTTATGGAATAAAAAATGCAAAATAAAAATAGAATATTAAAAGGGGGCCTCATTTTGTAAAAACTGAAGACTGGCGTTGATGAATCACAAAATTATACAAAATTCAATTTCATAGTTCTAACCGAAAACTGTGACACAAAAAATGTTCCTAGTGTCTCGGCAAACCTAACCCAACCTAATCTAATCTAATCTAACCTAACATATGGTAACTCACAATTACTAATATTATTGTAAATACAATTAAAAATATTTATTATGAGCATTAGCCGACTTCCGGCATCGCGCTTTTAGCTGTAGAGTTTTTAGTATCGCGCTTTTTGCCTGATACGAATTTCAAATAAATTTTTGACGAAAGAAATTCGAATGTCATAAATTGTTAAATAAAAATCCAAAACATCCAAGAAGTTCCATTCTATTTCGATATTTTACAAAATATATTACATTTTCAATAATAAAGATAGAATATCCTAAATTGCCAATTACAAATTACAAGAATCCAGAAAGTTTATTATAATTTCAATTTTTAGCGACAAAAATTTCATGAAGATATTATAATTTTCAAATCCAAATGACAAAATGCCAAACTACATACAAGGAATTGCTTTCTGAACTACAAATTATGAATTTTTAAACACTCAAATGTTAAATCCACGTAATTTATCCGATTTGTTAACCCTGTACGACGAAATAATTAAGGAAAAGCCTTTTCCGTCACCCGATTGCCGCCTTATCCAATAAAATCAGATTTGCATGTGAAATTCCCAAGAGACTGCCCTAGTTTCGAACAGACTAATTAAATTTACAAATTGTGAATATAAAATTTAGGTTGGAATTCAGAAACTTCTCTCCTCGGGCCAAGTGAAGTCTGAACAAAAGGCGGAATTGGCCCTGACACTGATGGACATGAACTTTCCTGAAGAAGATTCACTCGTAGCAGCCCAAGAGTGCTCATCTCTCTATGCTGCCATAAGCTTTCTCCAGCAGGAGTGTCTGCTCTGTGCTGGGAAGTTGAGTGCCAAACAGGTACAAGTTTCACTAATTAAATTATTTCACGTGATGAAGCCTTTTGAGTACTTTATTGTGACAGGAGCTAGAGAAAGCTTCTCTCCTTGGAGCCTAATGCAAATTAAATATTTATTTAGCAAACAAGTTTGTATTTGCACGTTTTCACTGAAATACTCAAATGTAGCACTTTCCATTATTTTAAGGGCCTCGTGCGAGCCTATAGATAATTCTTTGGATTAAAGTCTCATGGAATTACTTTTTGATGACATGTTCTAGATGGTATCCATGCTCCGGTGTACACATAGATGTTGTCGAACTTGTGCTGCGGAATATTTCACGGTTCAAATACGTGATCACTCGATTGTGGACTGTACCTGTCCTTTCTGTAAGGAACCTTCTAATCTGAGTGACGAAACGGACCAAGCACCCGACTACTTTAGTCACCTTGACATGTTGCTCAAGGACTTGCTCGAAATGAAAGTTCATGAAATGTTTCAACGGAAATTGAGGGATTGGACTTTGGCGAAAACACCGAATTTTAAATGGTGTTCCAAAGTAGGTTTAGCGTAATTTTGAGTTGTTTGTAACTGGTTTAAATTTATGACGAATAAACTATATTGCCGGATTAAACGTGAAGTGAGTATAAATTCTTCGCTGGGATATATATAAATTGATAGACTTCAGTTTGACAGAAAATAATACGAATTGGCGAAGAAAATTATCAAACGAAACTATTGCTTGCGAGTTTGGCTTGAAATTTACCAAACGAAACCATTTTTGCCAGTTTGGCTTGAAAACTATCAAACGAAACCATTTCTTGCCAATTTGGCTTGAAAATTATCAAACGAAACCAATTTTTTGCCAGTTTGGCTTGAAATTTACCATTCGAAACCATTTTTTCGCCAGTTCGTCTTGAAATTTACCAAACAAAACCAGTTTTTGCCAGTTTCGCTTGAAATTTACCAAACGATTTCCCCAGTTCGGCTTGAAATTTACCAAACGAAACCACTGTTTTGCCATTTTGGCTTGAAATTTACCAAACGAAACCATTTGTTTGCCGATTCGGCTTGAAATTTATCAAATGAAACCATTTTTGCCAGTTTGGATTGAAAATTATCAAACGAAACCATTTTTTGCCAGTTTGACTTGAAATTTACCAAACGAAACCATTTTTGCCAGTTTGATATTTGTATTTGATGGTTTTG
>JAQFYU010002011.1:0-12974 GCA_034694905.1 Ceratophysella granulata
AAAATCGTGTAACCAAACAACATGTATGTTGTCTATGGTTACGCACGAGTCAGTACCGTCCGCGAAGGTAAAAAATCGTTCGAAATACGTATAATGCGCACTGAAGTTGGAAACAAAATGGAAATTTATGCTTTAGAATATGCAGCAAAAAGACAAATTTAAATTAATTGAAGCAAAAAATATCAAATGATAAATACCAATATATTTTATACCATACCCACATCAGGCTTTGAAAATTTAAAAAAATCCCAAATAGGATTTTGTCAAAAACTGTACAGCTATACTACATTTTTGGAATAAAAAACTAGTACTCGTGCAATGGGAAAAAATGTCATCAAAACCTTTGAAAATATGCGTTAAAAGAACAAAACAAAATAGATTTAAAAATTAAAAATATGCAGCAAAACTAGAAAAGCATGTAAATCTATTCGTTAAACTATCAAAATATGCAAAAATATGCGAAATAAAATTGCTTAGTGGAACCAGGTCGGGTTGAATCGTTGAAATTTCAACTTAAAACCTAACAACGAGCACCTGAAAATTATGCTTTTTCATAATAAAGTTCTGTCATATTGAATGACCCAAACACCTCGCTAATACTTAGCAACGTACTGGGCAGAAGTGACGGGTTGACAGACGTTTCCAATGTCAAATCGACGTCCATCTTCCAGGCTGAACATGTGGAACATGTATCGATGAAGCAGCTTCCAGTCACGCTTAACACCTGCTCATCAAAAACACTTAAAACGTCTCAAGTGCTGAGCTAGCAGTTTTCATACCTTTCATAACACTTGAACTTACCATAGCTGTGATCCCGCATTGAGGGCATGCTGAATTTGTACTTTGTTCCATCAACTTCAATCTCTCCTACAAGATTCCCGTGTTGCTCGTAATGGGTTTGGTGAGCTCTGTATTAATGCAAGGCATCATCAGAAAATATTAAATATATATCCCAAGTATTTGCTGTCAACGCATAAAAGGTATCACTTACGATTTGAGCATTTCAAAATATTGTCGACTCCAGGTTTCTTTTGCAATAGCTCGAGCCATGGTCCATGCTGGGATCATTACATCATAGTCAAAGTAAGGTAGATCCGTCTTCCAGTCTGCTTTCAGGTTTACCTTGTAGGACTTCGTTTCATCTTCGTAATTTCTATAATCAGGTAATTTAAACTGTAAATAAAATCGAAGTTTTTAATTTTTATTAATATTGATCAGCACTTGAGATTTCCTTCGTAGCTTAATTTCCAGTGTTTCATGGGAACAATAGGTTCATATCGGAAGCCCTCTGCTCCATAAAATTTGTCTGAGCTGTCGAAGAGCATCGTGTCAGGGAATTTAGGAGACACCAGGGTTCCTACTTCAGGGATTCTGCATTCAAGAATCAAACAATGCTGAATTATTTGTTTTTATAATTGTGGTAATTTAAAATTGGCATTCATTAGATTGGCTTATACCTGAAAATCATGAACCCATTCATTACATTATGAGCTCGTCTCGCAGTGCCCGAAATAATTGAGAATCCCTTTGAATTTGCTCCATTGAAGTAAATGGCGTCAATAGCTTGGAAGTGATCGGATAGGGCCTGAACTTTGTCCATCTCTTCTGGACTTGACTTGGATTTCGTCCCATAACCAGCTTCATACGTTTCGACTTTGGTGTGATCTTTCAATTTCTCCTGGTCTCGGCTGTCTTTCCACTGTTCATCAAATAAATATTACAAAAATATATTTTTGAATTATGAATCATCAGGGATGGGTAAATTACCCTCTCATGTAATTTGAAATTACATGTAATTAAATTATATAAATCGCTGCTACATTCGTAATTACATTAACGTAATTTAAAATTAACAACTACAAATGACAAATTATGAGCTTAATTGCAATTTAATATAGAAATTTAGGAATATTTAACACATGAATATTTTTGCAAATGTAATGGCTAATACAAGTATACCAGTTGCCAAAACTATAGTGGCTGCACTTTAAATAATGTAGTCTATTTTGATTGGTCTATGGTTTTTGACAACACTGAAATAAAAATACAGTCAAATCATGTTAAGCTAACTCAACTGTTCAAAAATTGTAATTTGTCACTATAATGCTCTAAATTACAAATTTAATCAAATTTCAATTACAATTTACCACGAATTACGTAATTTAATTTACAGTAATTTTTAATTACGTACAATTTGCCCAGCCCTGCACAGCATACTGTTTCATATTTTAATCTGTAAATTAAAATTACATGAGCCAGCCATGTACAGGCAAAGCTACACGAAAAGCGACACGTGCTTCTCGTTGTCAGTTGTCATACATACAGATTCAGAGGTTATTGAAGTTTAACCACACTCACTCTGTGGTTTCAGAAATACCTTCTGACAACAGAACCTATGTTTAGTATATTAATTAGCTATGTTTACTGCTTTAACCGCAATATGAACTTATATTGAACTTTTATAAAGGTCGACAACTGCTCCACAGCACCTCGCACCACCAACCACCAATAGATAGTTAAATCATGCACGGAAATTGGAACAAACAAAACAAGTCTTACCTTACGAAGTTTAATTAGCAAATAAAATGCGACAACTTTGAGCCAATAGAATTTCCCAGGTTGTGTATAAACTCCAGCTATCTTAGGTGGGTCCTTTCTTGAGAGGAAGAAGCCAGATAAGGTTATTAGCCCGGTGAGAATCACCCACCACGATGTAAGACAGCAGCAATCTCCCATTTTGTGCCAATTGCAATGAGTTACGTGCTACGAATCAAAAGTGAAGTGAACTTTATACAACGCTATTAAATATATTGTATGTTCATTCTTTAAAGTAGGTGTTATCGTTATCGTTCTAATATAAAATAGATAAAAAATTTCCTTCAAAACAGTCACCTGTTGTTCATTTGAAACTTGTCAATTGGATTGTTCATGATATCGGGCTATCAACTGTCAATAATGAAAAGATACATGGTTTAACGCTTATTCGTAGCGTGGGAGATGTTGCCAGGCAATTGTTCATTTTCTAACTGATGATTATTTTGTCAGAGATTGACATACAGAGTTTTTCTGCTTGCGCTTCAAGCACTAGGCTGTTGTCATGTAAACTTAAATAAAGTATAGCTTGCACTTTTGATTTGGTGCTAATACTACCAACTACTGCAGCTTTGCAATAAATAGGCACAAATATGAACTTTTAACTATAAGTGCAGGGGAAGCTTTTAATCTCAGCATCAATATCATTTTTTCATTTTTACGTTTAAATAATAAATTGATGTTTCGTAATTTTAACAAAAAATCCAATTTAAATATTGATAATCGTAATTATACAAATGCGACGATTTAATGCAACAGGTTCCTCACTGCAAGACTCCTATTTTCAAACTTGTTATTTCGAATTTATCTATGAAATAGATGATTTCTATTCAGAATGGATTAAGCATCATGATACCAGTTTAGAATTTAGAATGCGAATGATGGCTTCAGTGCGTTGATCATGTGAGCAAAGTAATAACACAAGCAAGATAAGTTTCAAACATATTTCTTTCATCATTTGCTTAAAGTATCAAAAGTCAAACTAACATACAGTTTTACATGCATTTCTTTGAACTTTCTCCAAATCGTGTGTTGAATGGGAATGAATGGTCTCAAGGGCTGGTTTTATCGGGCTTCAATGATGTGTACAAAATAGGTTCTGAAGATATACATTTATTTATTGATGCTTCAATGATTTGATCTTCTCCGCAGTTCATTGAAACCCCGAAATGGACTTATTCTTCTATGTAGTATATTTATTGTAGACTTTGCTTCCAATATGTACTGTACTTATTTCGAAATATTTTCGGCAGGATTAATGGCTTCTAAACTCGCAAATTGATAAATAATAAATGTGGCATAGTCAAGCAACTTGTATTAACTTAGTTCATCTGTTTAAATATTCAAGGATCACCCACTACTGGATAAACATATATTTAGTAATTTTATGGGAACTTTTTATGTATATATACAATACATATCTAATTGTATGAGATACTTTACAAACCTAAAGAGCATAAGGGAAAATTAGAGATACAAATTGACAGCTTTTGTTGATCTAATTCAATATCAAATTTAAAAAAAATACTTTAGTAGATATCGCAAGAGTTTTATTGTGACAGATTAATCTGTTCAAATCAAACTGTCTTAACTGTCTTCACCCAGTCTGGATCAGATTTAGAGTATTTTTCTGGTCTTCCGCCAGTATTTCGGTATTGACATTCCGAAATTCCATAACCCTCAATTCCGTCCACAGTGAATTTGCAACGACGTTCAATAATTTTGGCTTCAAATTCCCAGCCCATGAAGAGTTCCTGAGTTTCTAGAACTTGTATTTGAACATAATACTCTTTTCCGTTTGTAGCCTTAATTCTTATTCCGTAGTCCGTGGGAGGAGAACCCTGCTCTCCTTGATTGTACAACTGAAGATCCACCCATTCCAGAGCATGGAGTGACCCGTCAGCCTCGTACATATACCCAATTTCTAACCTAAAACAATGCGATTTTGTAAAAGAAGAGTGTTTAACTCAAATATTCTAGAAAGTCATTAATACAATACACTGAGTAACATACTGCGTTGAAGTGACGGGCTGACAGACGTTGCCAATGTCAAATCGACGTCCATCTTCCAATTGAAACATGTGGATCATGTACCGATGAAGCAGCTTCCAATCACGCTTAACACCTTGTTTTCAAAAATACTAATTGATTTCAAAGACTCAACTTAGCATTTCTTAACAATATAATAATTGCTAAAATTAGAAAACCATAAAATACGCAAATATTAACAATTCTGAAACATAAAAATGTTAAAATACGTTTTACGAAATCTATTTTTTGAACCAGGCCCGTTTCTCGTTTGCATCGCTGGATTTAGAATTTTGTAGAGCCCGATTCCTCTAAAAATTATCCTTTTGCATATGCGCATTTTTTAATATTTCAAACATTTGAACTTACCGTAACTATGATCCCGCATTGAAGGCATGCTGAATTTGTACTTTGTTCCATCGACTTCAATCTCTCCAACCAGATTTCCATGTTGCTCGTGATGGGTTATGTGACCCCTGCGTGAAACCGTGAACTTTTTACCGGAAATATTCATATACGGATTCATGTCACGTGTATGACTCACGTCATACTTACGATTTCATCTGTTCAAAATATTGCCGACTCCATGGTTCCCTGGCAATAGCTCGAGCCAGGGTCCACGGTGGAATCATAAAATCATAGTCAAAGTAGGCGAGATTTGTTTTCCAGTCTGCTTTGAGGTTTATCTTGTAGACTTTCGTTTCATCTTCGTAATTTCTGTGCAAAATGATGAATTTAAAACAAAAAATCTCAAGAAAAACATGTATTGAGGTGAATTATGTTCATCCGTACTTGAGATTTCCTTCGTAGCTTAATTTCCAGTGTTTCATTGGAACAACAGGTTCGAATCGAAAGCCTTCCGCTCCGAAAAACTCATCAGAACTATCGAAGAGCATTGTGTCCGGAAATTTGGGCGAAACCAGAGTTCCCACCTCAGGGATTCTAAACACGCCCAAGGAACATTTTTTACATATATTTACTGACTTGGTTCGATTATCTGAATATCGGTATAACCACATCGTGGAAGGATGTACCTGAAAATCATGAATCCATTCAGAACCTTGTGGGCTCTTCTTGAAGTTCCCGAAACAATTGAGAACCCTTTCGAATTTGCACCGTTAAAGTAGACGGTGTCAATAGCTTGGAAATGGTCGGACAGAGGCTGAACTTTGTCCATCTCTTCTGGACTCGACTTGGATTTCGACCCGTAACCAGCATCGTATGTTTCCGCTTTTGTGTGATCTCGCACTTTCTGTTCATCTCTGCTATCTTTCCACTGTACATCAAATACCACAGAAAGGATTTATAGAGTACGTGTATGTATAGTAATTTAGATCTAGAATGACAGCTAACACACTCAAAGCGCATTTTCTGTCTACCATTTTTAATAAAAAAATTATGACTCGAATTGTTTGCGTAAATAAATCAGCAAGGCTAGAAAAATACTCTCAAATATAATTTGAAAGTACATGAAATTAGAAGCCATAAATTCCATTTTTAATTTCATGTAATGAATTACATAAATCACTGCTGCCTTTGTACTTAAATTACGTAATTTGAAATTACCAAATACAAATTACGGCTCAATTAAAATTTAATTTAAGAATAGTATATGAATATTTAATAAAGGAACCTCCTTTCCAAGTGTATTGGCTAGCATAAGTCTGTCAGTTACCAAAATTAGTGGCTAAGAAAATTAAGTAGTGTATCTTGAATGGTCCACGCTTTTTCACAAGACTGAAGCAACAAGACAACCAAACTATGTGAAATTGACTCAATTGTTCAAACAATTGTAAATTGAGATTAAAATGCTCTAAATGGGAAATTATAGATTACTCTTCATAAATCAAATTTGAATTACAAATTGCTAATTACATTTGGGGTTCAAATTACGTAATTTAGATTACAGTAATTTCCAATTACATGTATTTTGTCTAGCCCTGGAAATCATGTACAACAACAGAACCTAGTTCAAGTAAAGAAACCGAATGTATGTTGTGCCATATCCTGTATCATAAATGACACATGCTTCTTAATACAATGCCTATCTTTAAAGTTTAACCACACTTGGCTTCACAATCTGAGAAAATAACAGCATGTGTTTAATTTGTTGTAAATACCGCAAACCGCAATTTGAACTTTTATTTAACAAATAATTAATTAGGATTACCTAGCCTAACACCACGTGTAAACTGATAATTTTTGAATACAACCAAATCGTAAGGCATCTCTAAATGAATGATGGAAATTAACTATGCGCTTTCTAAAAAACTCCGCGTGATAATTCTATTCTAAACACTATGAACTCACAACATTAGTGTCGCAGTTCATACAAATCTGTCTAGAATGCATTTAGAAAATCTGGCAGTATCAGTCTCGTATATCTGGATTGTACTATTGCAGAATGTCATATATCATCAGACGCATTTAAAAAATAATAATATTCAACATTTGTGAATTACGAATCTACGAATCAAAACATGAAATACCTTGCGGAATCGGATGAGCAAATAAAATGTGACAACTTTGAGCCAATAGAATTTTCCAGGTTGGGAATAAACTCCAGCTATCTTGGGTGGATCCTTTCTTGAGAGGAAAAACCCAGCTATGGTTATTAACCCGGTGAAAATCACCCACCACCACGATGTGAGACAACAACAATCTTCCATGTTCCGATGCAGTATACCTATTTTTGATTTACAATAGACAGTAGCAACGAAATCTTTACATCACTACTAATTGGTTTGTCGTAACAGTAAAATATGGCGATTATTGTATACGAGTATCGCATAATGCGAGTAGCGAAAATATAGTGTAGACACGTGGGAACGTATTATCGTCTAGATTCCTGATAATATAGAAGGTCAGACGAGTAGACAGGTAAAGCCTGACTCCAGATCCAGACTCCAGAGTCATCTGTTTAGATGAAGGTTGTCAATTCATAATTGAGGAAAATACATTTATTTTGAAATTATTATAGTTAAATTAAAATACATGTTTTAAACACACATTTTGTTTCACCATGAATTTTAAAGGCTAAACTTCTAAAGCTTTCGGTAGTTTTGAAGTTTGAAGTTGTAATTTTTGGCATGACAGAAAAGAACTTCTGAATTCTGACCCTTAACATTTTAAAGAAAACATATCGATCATAAAATATATCAATGAAAGAAAATAAGCAAGTACAATATGTTCAGGGAATCATGATGCAGTGGTTAACTTATGCCAGCTAGTTTACTTCAAGTTTTAACATTAGCAAAAACTATGGATTTTTGTTCAAATCGCCATTCTGTTTAATCTTCGGGTGTACTTTGTAAATGCCTACTATGCGGCTTCGATATTTAGGACAAATTTTTAGTATTATGAAAATACCTATGTATTCTGTCAATCTATATCTGACAGTCCATTATCTCCTGCTATTTACTGTCAATGACGTGAAGATGCTCATTACTTACTATGGACAAAGTTGGTTTAAAATCCTGAAAAAAGCCATTCAATTTGCGTGTGACGTGACGCGTGAGTGCTGTTGGTTGCCAGGCTATACTTGTCTATGCATGTATTGTATTCATATGATGCCGCATGGAAAATTTTGGTGATTCGTTTGGATGGGTATTATTTCTTAATTTTTAGATTTTGTTTGAATCCATTTTTATGTATAATTGTGCCATTTATTTCGTATTTTCGGTTTTGACTTTATAAAAACGAAACGCTAATAATTTCCTGCAAGCAATAGCAAGTTATTCAAGTAATTTTATAAAAATTATTAAAACAATTATTTTATACTATTTCAACATCCGCTTCAGTTCATATTCAGTAATAATTGAAATATTTTATGTTTACCTGACGGTATCCTGATGTCGTCGCTTAAGTTAATAGTATTCGGATGAGCGAAACACGTACCTTTTGTATTTCGCAACCGCAACTTTTCTTTTCTCACAACGAAAACCCAAATAAATATCTAGATTCTCACATATTCCTAATTGCAAAGGTACACTCCATGAATTTAGGTCAAAAGTACATATACAAGTGAGGTAGTTGAGAATATGCGGAATTTTATGCCTGAGTTAAAACTTAGAAGGAAAATCTTCCAAGGTCACTTTTGATTAGGTGGAGGTAGAGCTACATGATTAAAATGGTACAAGTACATACTCCTCCAAGCGAATATCTTATAACACAATCAGTTCTGCACTAGTTAGATCGTAAAGAGGTCTGTTTGAAGGATCCTACATCCGACGACGAGTTCAAAGTCTGCATAAATGAATAGGAAATTAGCCACAGCAGCGCAAAGCAATCTGCTTTTGTTTCTTATTTCACAATAAAAGCAGTGGCTGGAAGCCTTGCATATATTACATTCCCGCTTCAGGTTGTTTGCAAAAGTTGAGCAAAGGCATGAATGAATTGAACACTTTGTGAGTGACAAATACCAACAAAGAATTAGCATTTTCACACACCGGAGGCAGGATTCGGTTTCAGGTTTATAATTTAGCTTAGCTTCACTGGAATGCCTATTGATATTAGCTGTAAATTGCGCCCCTGAATACCTTTAAGCGGATCTGTATTCAATTTTCATTCGCACACAAATCTCAAAACTTAAGAATCCGCTTTCGAACTTCAAATTCGACATAATTTAAAATCTGGATCGGACTCTAAAATGACAATTGATCTGATCTGTTTTGATCATGTAGAAAAACAAGTTCTACAAGCTTGATTAATGAATTAATAAAAAAAATATTTCTTATGGCCGTGTTTTCCTCAACTGGATTTCAAGAATAGCACAACCCTGAAGTACTCTCGGTTGCTCTTACTCAACATCATATTCAGGCCTGATACTTTTCATTCCGCCCTCGTAGAAGAAGCGCCCGAAAATGTTCTCAAAACTTTTGGCAATTGATTTCGAAATGAATATTTTCTGCACCGACAATATAATTAGTTACGGGTTGCAGGTTCAGCAGGTTCCTGCAGTACAACCACAACCTTACTTGATTGCTATCTATCTTATGTGCTTCAAAACCTTCCATGTTGGCCACAAAAAATAGGGTCATCAGAACACTAAACAAATATAAAAAATGCTAAGAATTATGAGTTGATTGATTAATTAAGAAATAATTATGAAATACGATGTTATGGGAGATTCCAGTCAGATAGTCCTTAACACTCAATTTTGCATTGTGCATAGTCTTCAACTATTTTCAGCTAGCGGGACTCGCTGATGATTTGCAAATTCTTGAGTTCTTCAACGAAAATGTGAGATGATCGGCTCCAGCTATGTAGAGTGCTGAAACTGAGACTTAATTATTGGTCCTGATGATGACGGACAGGTTGAACGGTACGAAAAAGTAGTGCTGAGGAAATGCACCAAGAAAATAGTTGAAGACTATGCAGTCATGAGTGTTGAGGACAGAGGCGTAACAATAGGGTTTTCAGCGTTTTCACAGAAAAGGGGCGCGGGCTTCAGGGGGCGCCAGCCCTGAACTTAAAAATCCTCGGTATATGTTGCAATATTCAAAAACGAATATCAAGAAATACTACTACTTAATACTTTTCGCATATGACATATTAAATGAGTTGTGCTTGAATATAGATACTACATAAAGCTGGCTTACTCATGAAATACAGAGCTGTAATTTCTTGCGAGAAGTCATTGCAAACAACATCAAAGACGTTCTACATCCTATTTCAAGGGCGGTAAAAGAGATGGGTCCGAAAATAAGGGGCCTTGCCCAACCCTTAATCGGGGAATTCTCATTAGACATAATCGAAAATAAGTCCAAAGTTAGGTAAGTGGTTCAAAATCCCAAATTTTTCATGCGGTTTGCAAAAAAAAATAACTTTTTCGCCTCTTTGTGTCGAACTTCCTAAATTTTTCGTTCAGCATATTTACTTTCGAAAACGTTTTTAGTCTGAAATGAAGTCAAAAATGAGTGAAATAACTAAAAAGGCTAAAACTTTCTTGCGCGAAACATACCTGCTCCGCGTCCATCTAATATTAAGTTTCTTAACTACGCCATGAATAACGTTTTATTTTCAAAATTGATTTGTCTGAAATGAAGCAAAAAAGAACAAAAATTGTGTTAAATCCAAAACACTCGTGCATTGTGCGCCAAATATAGCTCTACCGGGTCTGAATTTTTGAATTTCGAGCACACATTTTAGTTTTGTTAACTAAAACCGGATAGATTAAAAAAAAATGCTGCCAGAAAGCAGAGAAATGGCTTTAAATTCGAAAAGTATTTATATATGACGATATAGATGTAACGCGAAAAATTCCATGCGCTGCGCACAAAATATCGTGTTTCAGTGCTTCTACATATTCGTCAAAGTTTATATATATTATACAGCGCTAATTTTGGTAAACATTTTACAAATTTTTTATATAGAAAATATAAATGGTCAACCTTCAGCCCCTCTGGAACAGTCAAACAAGACGTTGAATAATACTTTATATTATTTTGTGCTCTGAAAATTCTAATAGTTTTGAACGGTAACTATTCTAAGTTTTCAAAAATGGACAAATATTTTACAAAATATATAGTAGAATCACTGTTTTTCCAATTGGTATTATCAACAAAAATGGTCTTTATTTTGAGTACATTCAAAGGGCGCTTGGAATTCTTTGAAAGTGGGCGCAACTCCACCTTGTTACGCCTTTGGTTGAGGACCATCTGACTTGAATCTCTCATAACATCGCATTTCATAATCAATTTTTTATCAATTATTTAACTCATAATTCTTAGCATTTTCTTGCCCTTATTTCGTGTTCTGGATGGATATATTTTTGTGGCCCATATGCCGTGTGGCCCATATGACGTGTGGACCACATGACGTGCTACGCTGCAAAAAAACCCTGGAAGATATGTTTCCAATCACTGCTGCATTTTCTGATGTACAGAGCTGGGCAAAATACATGTATTTGGAAAATACTGTATTTTAAAAACGTATTTTCAATAGGTTGCAGTTTTAGGGTTACTACCCGAGAGAACCCACTTATCTTGCTTCACATAAAAACCTGAGCAAGGTCATTGACCCAGCAATACATATTACATATATCGAACTTGGTTGTGCTTTCCTTGAAGGAAATTTGCATTACATTATACCAAAACAGTCGTTCACTATAGTGCAGCTAGCTATTTAAGCAAAAAATATGGCGGGCATCTTTACCGATAACATTGCGGTCAAGTTTGCTCGAATTTAAAAAAAATTCCTCCCTTACAGTTTGCCCATTCGCAGCTCACAGGAATCTTGGCTTTTCCAGCTGGATGGTAAACAAGGACACGGACAAGATGGTAAATATCTCCTAACAGCCAGTTTGGTGTAGTGCTGGATAATGGACAGGAATGAGTAGAGCTTCTCCACACAAACTCCTGCGACAGCCAGCGTAGTCTGGAGGTGTACGTGTTGTTTTTACTGAGGTGATTAGTGATTATGCGATGCTGTTACAATGGGCGCCCGTGAATAACAGCACCGTCTTTGATTACATGGGCGCCGTTCGAGACCATTGCTCGTCGGCGCCGGTGTCTAAAATCACCTCAGGTATGCAATCACGAGGTCAAAATCAGTTCCACGGACCTACAGCCTAAACGGTTTAACCGATTTTCAAAATTTCTTCGAATACGGTATTTTCAGGGTCTCAGAGTGTGCGCGTTTTAAACTCTTTCCAAAAAACTTCAATTACTATGCCTATAAGCCATTAAAAGATTCAAAAACAGCTCTAGCTTCCGAACGGCTCATAGTGCTTGGGGGTGCTTGGTATGCAAATTGACCGCAATTGAATGTAGTTTTCGAAGCTGGTCTCACTTCCCCCGGGGGTTTGTTGGCACTCCCGTTATTGAATCTTTTATGCATACAAGTTCGGCCCATGTCTAAAGGCTTCTCGAACACTATATGGTACAGAGTAGAGTAGCTTCGAAGTCGAAATAATGTAAAATACGTAAACAATAAAAAACACATTTTCGTTGCCACGTTTCATGGCAATGCCATGCCACTCATGTGTACTAAGACCTTTGTCATTTTCCCAATTCATACTCAAAAGTTACACCTTAGCCAAGGTATGCTGAATTAAAACTTAAAGCGTACCACACATTACAGTTTGATATTTTCCTTGACACCTTGCCACTGCCACCTATGCTTAACAGTAGCGTCACCGATCGCTATGTCTAATTGTCAATTGTACATTTTACGAATAACAAAACTACATCCTATATGGTCGTACATTAAAGCCCAAAACAAACTTAAGATGACATTAAACGACATGCACCATCTTGTGGAGGAATAGTAAAACACTAAAATCCCATGCAACCTAATGTAAATTCGCATGGTATTCCTATAAATCGGTTTTAGACTATTGAGATATGGGAACA
>JAQFYU010002012.1:0-12973 GCA_034694905.1 Ceratophysella granulata
CCAGAATTCAACTACAGACTAATTGGAGTTTCTCAAGATTTGATTCTTGGTATCGTTGAGATTCAAGATCGCAGATACTCAATTCCAACAAACGTTCTTCGCTCAGCTCAGGGCGGAGTTCAGGCACAGTCCGTTAACACTCGTTCCTTCCTACTTCCTAGTGACGTGCTACCATATTTTGCTCTGCCGCCATCTTATGCTGGCAACCAATTGAGAAGCTACGGTGGCAGCGTCAAGTACACGTTGAGATATCGAGGATCTGGAAGTCCGATCAACGCTCCCGACTTAATCATTAGCGTAAGTTTTCATAGGCTTTAATTTGAATTCAATTATTCATGATTCATGTCATGAGAATCTATTTTGAATTTTTTCAGGGTAATGGAGTAACATTGGTTCACGTGAGCCGAGAAGCATTTGTTGCAGGAAGAGATATCGAGGTGTCGGCAAGGTTCTGGGCTGGTGAATGGTTCAAACGGGTTTATGGCCGACCTGGTGGACCAGTGCAAGGCATTGAACCCGCTTCCAGAGAAGAAATTCTGACTGTTCTGGCTAAAATTGACTATTTTCTACTTCGGTATGCTCGAAATTATGTCGTAAAGCATTTTAAATGAAGGTCTATGTACTTGTGCTAAATCTTTCTTGATATTTCAGAGCACAATATGAACAAGGCTCCTCCCTGGACACGGTGATCAGCAATCTTCGTATGGACACCGCTTCCGGTACAAACACCGGACAAGGTCAGGCTGTCAACATTGAAGAATGTCGATGTCCACCAGGCTACACGGGACTCTCGTGTCAAGACTGTGCTCCAGGATTCAATAGAGTTAACCAAGGACCATGGCTTGGTATTTGTACGCGGGAGGCGGTCAAACTATGCCCTGAAGGCACCTATGATGGTAAGCTTGTTGCTGTGCACATTATTTATAACTTGTCATGTAAATTATTTTTTTTAAATCAACTTCCCTAATATTTCTGTTTATTTTTATCAGACGTTGGACAGTGCAGACCATGTCCTTGTCCTGGAAGCGGAAGACGGTAAGTTTTATGGATTCCTTATGGATGTATCGATATCGTATGTATTGATAAAGGCAGGCGATATTAATTTATTGTCTTATAACAACAGATTTGGAACCAGCTGCTATCGAGATACGGACAATCAAATTACCTGTAACTGTGAACCTGGACACACGGGCCGGAATTGTGAGCAATGTTCACCTGGCTATTCACCCAATCCAAGCTTTCCCTACGAATGTCGACCTGCTGGTAAGAAGCGTGTTTTGGTCAATTTACTTCATTCGCGATTTTGGTCGAAATTAGGGATACTATTTAATTTTCTGAAATTTTCAGGAGCCAGGTGTGACGTTGAAGGAAGCTTGTCACCTACGCCGGATCCGTACACTCAACGATGCACATGCAAGGTAATCTTTTAAAAAATCTGAATTCTGCCTATTTCGAAACATCCAATTTTTCTTTCTTTTGAATTTAATTTTTCGTTTGTGCTCTACTTACTTTAATGTCCATTCAAATCTAACTTCTCTTGTCTTTCACTTTCACACTGTCTTTAATCACGGATTAATAATAATGCGCCGGTAAGTTGTTGTGTCGCTCGCTCCAACCTTTGGAAACGTTGAAAAATATACACAATGATGATAAAGTTAACATATCTATTTGGCGTGAATTTCAGGGAAATACCATTGGTCCTCTATGTGACGAATGTAAGCCAAACACGTACCATCTGAGTGCCGAAAACCAGTATGGATGCATTAGCTGCTTCTGCATGGGTGTTGTGGACCAGTGCTCCAGCTCCAATTGGTACCGAACTCAGGAAAGCACAGCATTTTACAATAACCCTGAAGGATTCACGCTAATTGACGAGTCTCAGCGAGATGCTATCAGTGAAGGTTCGAAATTGAATGTAATTTTTCAAACAAATTCAACAAGAATCCAATAATGTAAACGTACTTACACTTTTCAAGGTTTGGCCGTTAATCCGGGTTCCAGAGAGCTGAGTTACCTGTCCTTCAGTCAAATTCCAACCCAAATCTACTACTGGTCTCTTCCCTACCAATATCTCGGAGACAAAGTGACAGCATATGGCGGCTACTTGAATTATACTGTTCGCTATATTCCACCACCTGGCGGAGCCACATCACCAAATAGCGCTGCAGACGTTGAGCTCAATGGAAACGATATTCGGCTACTCTATTTCCGGAAAGTGACCATACCACAGAATCGGAAAGAATCTGTTTCAGTTCCACTCCTGGAGCAGTATTGGCAGCGTCAAGACGGACAAACAGCAAATCGGGAACATTTGTTGATGGCTCTAGCCAATTTGGATGCTCTTCTGATTAAGGCTACTTACACGACGACGAGTCGGGAAGCTTAGTAAGCTAGAGTTGTATATTCAAACGGGAACGGGAATTAGGAACTAGGAACCTTGGATTTTGGTATTTAATGTAAAAATTGACCTAATATTTTTCTATATAGTTTGAGTGACGTTTCTCTGGACTATGCATTGGCTAGTAACACTGGACAAAATCGAGCATACGAAGTGGAACAGTGTTCCTGTCCACCTGGATACACAGGTAAATACTGATCTGATTTTACGAGAACTCCCACCACTCACTCACTCAAAATGGTCTTGAAATTAAGTTAAAAACAGTTAAAATTATGAGTATTGGTTGAGAAAAGTCGGTTGAGTTCCATACTCGCTTTTAAATTGTGAATTAATTGTTTGAAGATATTGCTATTGTTCGCGTCATTTCATTGGGCTATTCGTGCTTTCAGGTCTGTCCTGCCAGGAATGCTCCTATGGCTACACGAGATCACTCAAAGGACTGTATCTTGGGCTCTGTGAACCCTGCGGTTGTAATCGGCATTCAGATGAATGTGATTCCAAAACCGGTGTCTGCAGGGTAAGCTTGTCGATTCCGCTTGTCTTAAGTTAATTCAATGATTTGACAAATTCAGTTTAACCAACAAACTACTATTTTATGTGACCTAGAACTGTCGAGGCTTCACTACTGGTGACTTCTGTGAACTCTGTGAAGAGGGTTATACTGGTAATCCGAGAACCGGTGACTGCTCGAGATCCTCGGCTCAATGTCGATGTGACCCGAGAGGTTCAGCTCGACCGGATTGTCCTGATGGCCGGAACTGTATTTGCAAAGTATGTTCACAAATATTGTTTCTATTAGATTGCTTACAGGATTCAAATTGTGTGTGCTCGTTTTTAGGGAAATACTGAAGGTCCCGAGTGCAACCAATGTCGGCCTGGAACATTTTCCCTACAGGAAGCTAATCCACAAGGATGTCTTCAGTGCTTCTGTTCAGGCGTTTCTAGTGATTGTGCTGCTGCAACCTTCTATCGTTTCCCCATAAATATGCAACTTTATTCCGATCCACATGGGTTCACGTTAACGGACAAGTATTCAAAATTAAATATCAATCGAAGAGCTAATTTAATGTCCCTTGCTCTCAATTGACCTTTGAACTTTGCATTTATAGCTATCGAACTGTGTCCATACAAGAAATTACTCTCGACTCAGGAGCAGGTGAACTGTCATATATCTTCCCCACCTCTGGTCGGTCACAAAGACTCTACTGGTCTCTGCCGTCTCGATTTACGGGCAATCGAGTAAGCCATTTGTAAAATCCAAAATGTCAACAGAATTGCTTGTGATTGATCTTCAGTATCCCAGTTTTGTAAATGACAATGGATAATATAGGTTGGTTCTTATGGTGGAAAATTGCGAGCTACGAGGCGGTACTATGTTAGACCGGGAACCGTGACAAATCCAACTGAAGATATCGATGTGATTCTGGTCGGCAAAAATGGCGATTCACTGTTTTACGCTGCACCTATTTTGGCTGGACAAGTTGTTGTGAGTTTTTAAAAAGCTGCATTTCACAGAACTTAAGATTGAAAGAATTGATTGAAAAAAACTAAAATAAATAGGAGCTGGAAGTAAGCATACGAGAAAATTCGGGTTGGAGACATACGGACAGCGGAGCAAAGATGGCGAGCAGGGAAGACTTAATGCGAGTTCTAGCGGGTGTTGAAGCCATTTTGATTCGAGCAACATTTACGGATGACATGAGGTCAACTCATATCAAAGATGTTTCATTGGATGATTCTGTTCGACAGTATACTCCAAACGGTCTTGTGTTCGATGTCGAAGAATGCCGATGTCCAACTGGATATGACGGAACATCTTGTGAGGTATCGCGCTGAACAAAAATAGTTGAATTCGGCTATATTGCCCAGAAAATGCGTATCTCGAGAATCTCATATCGACAAAGTCAAAACATTTCCCTACCGCGTCGTTTGAATTTCGCAATTTTACGCTGAGAATGCAAAAAATTCGGATAGTGTGCACAAATTCTGTAGAAATCTAAATAATTTTTTTTAAATTCCAGGCTTGCAGCGTAAACCACTACCGAGATACAACTGACCGCTCACGAAGCCCGTTGGGTTCGTGTAGGAAGTGTCCCTGTGGTGACAACGCTGATGGCTGCCAGCTCCAATTCGGCCGTCCAGTTTGCACATGTCGACCTGGATTCTCGGGTCCAGATTGTTCAACAAGAGGTATGAGCGAATTATGCTAACATTACCAAGCACGTTTCTTCATTTAACTTTTTTTAAATAACTAATTTCTTAATAATTTTCACCTATTCACTGTATACATTCCTAATGCTTCGAAGAATGAACTAATTCTCACTGCATGACTGATTCACTTACTTTTTGAATGGCTTTTGGCATGGCACAAAAAAGACCGCATGGTAGTTGAACTGTACCCGGTGAAGGTAAGCAGCTATGCTGATGGCCGCTTGGAAGAATTCCGCTGCAGCTACGAGAGCCGTCTTCGACTCCGAATAGAGTTCCTCACTTTTCCGGAATGGGATTGGTTGAGAACCACGTCTAATATTCGTTCCTTTGACTCACGTAACCTTCCCAGTGGTCAATTCGGAACCTACTTCCCAGTACCCAAATGGGACAGAGTTCTTACAGCTCGAATCCCAATGTACCCACAGCTCAAGCGAGTCATTTGTCGTATTACCAACGAAGAGGAGGAAGTTGTGGCTGAAGTCTTCTCCAATATTCATCCAGGTTTGACTAACATCTTTGGGTTGTTTGTGAATTTCCAGCGCATCCGCGTGAAGCGTGAATATCCCTTCGTATTTCTTCTTTGCATGCAATTTCGCAAATTATGATAATGCTTCTGTGCATGTTTCAAATTTTCTTGAAATTTAATTGAATACCTAATTAATGATTGCTATAATTTAACACAACTACTGATTTACCATAGTTAGGATTGCTGATGCTTCAAAGAATTTCCTGAATGCTTAAGAAGAATTGAGCTGAACTAATTGCGCGACGCGACGCGCGATGATATTTTGAAATAAAGCTTACAATCTTGAAAGATATTTATGATTCAGCCACTTTTGTAGATATTCCAAAGACTGCAGTACAAGGTGTAGTGTAGACGACCGAAATAGCTCGCGTCAGTTCAGTTTGCGTTAGATAGGCGCTAGACTCAGCGTTCAATAAACGATTTGTTCCAAAACCAGGTGGAAATGGTCCCGTGACGCAGCCCAGCCCGCGACCTCAGCCAGGTCAAGAAATCCAAGTATCCATTTCCGAACAAACGCTCGCTGCAGCTCCTGGAAGCCCAGTTTCATTCCGCTGCAACGCTCGTTCCTTGAGTGGAAGCCAGGTAATTGTCAAGAAACACCGTTTCAAACGAATGACGATTGGATATATAAAATCTTTCAATGCTGTTTACAGCTGAGAATAACTTGGGCCAAAGAGAGCGGAAGTATTCCTGTTGGTCGAGCCCGGGACGACGGTCAAGGACTGCTTGCCATTGCAGATGTACGCAGGGAGGATGAAGGAACTTACGTTTGTCAGGGTAAGTCACCTTAAAATTAGATTAAGCGCAAAACATAAATTACTCAATTACATGAGATTGCTAAATGAAAATACAGCCACTGATGGATACAATACAAATTCCGAGCGAGCCCGCCTTGTTGTCAGCGGAAGTGCTGGAGAAGGGGGTAGACCACCGGGACCAGTTGAAGAATCCAGACCGGAAGTTGCCATTACTCCACGATACCTCAACGTTAACGTAGGAAACCCCGTGGAATTCCGATGCTCTGCCACAGGTGAGCCCAAGCCTGTTTCCTGTCCATTCAAAGTAGAGTAATTTGATTAAAACGGGTTGAGGATCTAAGTTTTCTATTTTCAGGCTATCCACCACCCGTAATCACCTGGACCGGAGGACGGGACGGCACACTACCGCCTCATGTTCGAGTCCAAGGCGGAACTCTGAGCATTCCAGCAGCTCGCAAATCCGATGAAGCTGAATATCACTGCAAAGCTGAGAATAGTCAAGGAATGAACTCACTACGGACAATTGTCTACGTTCAGGGTGAAGGTAATGCGAAGAGTTAATTTGAAGAGCGTTTCAACAGTTGAATTGATATTAAGTTAAATCTGAATATCAAATTGTATAGAGGAAAGTCGTCCAGAACCACCGTTCGGCTTCGTAGTTTCCATTACGCCGCCAGAAACAGAATCTCGACCTGGTGAAAATGTGAGATTCCGATGTGACAGCTCGGACCGTGCAGCTCAAATTCAATGGGCTAAGCTCTCTGGCGTCTTGCCCTCATCTGCAGTCCAGTCCCCGGATGGTCAACTGACAATCTACTCCGTTTCGGAAGCGGACTCTGGAGTTTACGCATGTACGGCAACGGCTTCTTCCGGACAGTCGACTCAAGCCCAGGCCCGGTTATCAGTTTCTTATGTTGGGTACGCTAAGCTAAACCCATGCCTCGTAGGATTTATGAATTTTCGATTTTAACATTTTCGTATTTATTCTCAGACAACCGCCACAAGCCAGAATTGAACCAGAACGGCAGACCGTGGCGCAAGGTACAGAAGTAGAGATTAGATGCATTCCATCAGGCTCACCTGTACCAACAATTCAATGGTCCAAAGTTGGAGGAAGTATTTCACCGTCCTTGTTGGTAAATTATTTTTATTAAATTGCACTTGAAATTATTCCTCCAGTTCAGATGCGATGATGATATCGTAAAATTGAATTTATAGACCACCAGCGAAGTCTTCAGAATTCCTAATGTCCAAGTTGCGGATCGGGGTGTGTATGTCTGTAATGTTGAAAGTCCGTCCGGCAGAAGTCTAGCCTCTGCCATTGTGGAAGTGGAACGTCGTGAAGCTCCATTGATTGAGATCTACCCGAATGCCGTTCAGACTGTTTTGAAGGATTCGAGTGCCCTGTTCCAGTGTCGAATTGCAGCTGGTATCCCAACTCCACGTGTAACCTGGACTCGAGTTGGTGGTCCATTACCGACGAATGTTGAAGAGATTCAGGGCGGTGTTATTCGATTCAATAGGGTCACTGGTGCTGAGAAGGGTAATATTTTTTAAAAATGAATTTGTAGCTTTTATCATCACGAGGATGGATGAAACGCTGTATTTTTTGGTTCCGTGCATCTTAGGATCATACGTCTGCAGTGCAGAGAATCTCGCTGGAACAACCTCAGCTACAGCATTACTCGAGGTATTTTACTCGATGTTTGACCATCGATTTTCATGTCAAGCTACAAGCGAGCTGCTAATTTTCATTATTCGTGATTTCCTGTAGATCCAAGTGCCACCACACGTTTCAATAACTCCCGTTAGTCCTCATAGGATTAGGACTGGTGAGCGAGTTCGTTTAGAATGTCGAGCGGAGGGAGATCCACTTCCTAGCGTGTCATGGACCAAGCTTCGTCCAGGACAACAGGAGTAAGAAAAATTCAGAAAACATTAAGCTTACTACGATAATGTACTTGACATTGTATTTGAATTCTCGTGCAGGGGCGTGAGTCTAGCCTTAACTCCAGATATCTTCGGAACTCCACAAAACGCCGTGTACGAAATTACCCGAGCGTCCAAGACGGATGAAGGTTCCTACAGTTGTTCTGCCCGGAATGATGCAGGTGTTGAAGAGGGACGGCTTCAACTTATTGTTGAGGACACTTCATCTCCAGTATTTAATCCTCAACCGCTACTTCCATCTAGGGAACGAGAAGAAGTGTACTTCTTCCCAGCCGGAAGTCGAGCGGAACTCCGTTGCTCTCAATGTAATAACCTGATCATGCTTTAAAATTGTGTTAGAAAAGGTCACGAGTCACATTTCAATATTGTAATTGACAGCATTCCAAAATCGACTTCTGGATCAACTATATTTGAATTGGGAACGAACTGACGGAGGTCCAATGCCAAGCAATTACGATGCTCGGGACGGTGTTTTGTACATCAATGACGTGCGGTAAGATAATGCAGCGGCTTCTTCTGTGAATTGTGCTGTAGCATTCGTTTGACCTTGGAAACTGTTTAATTCACAAAATATTGTACTGTAGCCCTGATGATGCTGGTCACTACAGCTGCACCGGGACTAACCGCGATGGACAAACAGTATTTGCCTATGACGTCCAGCTCCAAGTGTCCGGCAGTAAGTTACGAGTCCTAAAATTCTGAACTATTGACAAAACACATAAAATAACTCGAATTTTACATCTATGTATTTTGTTAATGCGTTGCGTTGGAAAGTTCATACTCAAAAATGTAATTCAAAATCCAGGTTTTTCTTATATTCACTCTATGATGTGAGAGCACAATGTAATGTAAAATTGTTAGCTTTGCTGCACCTTAATGTACATTACGGGCAGTTACCCGCTTGAATACACATTTTTGTTCCGCAATGTTTGTGATAGCTACAATAGGCATGTCACTCTTATGTTCCAATTTCAGATTACTTGACGTTAGCCGTCCATGTGTTGTGGTTTGATTATCCAACTATTTCCAAGAATTGCACAAATGCTACTGGTATTGGTATAGTGTATACACAATAGAATGTTTGAACAGGCTCACCCCCGAAGATTGAACTGAGACCGGCGCGACAAGTCGTTCGACGTGGTGACACTGTCCATATTCACTGTTCAGCCACAGGAACTCAGCCGATTGCAATTACCTGGCTCAAATTGGACCGACAAGCCTTCCCACCTTCTGTATACGTAAACGGACCTGATTTAACTGTAAGTTAAATATACGCAATAGCTCAAGCTCTAGGTACATCGTAAATCAAGTTAATCTATTTGCTAACTTGCAGTTCCAATCCATTGAAGTTTCTGACGCTGGGCGCTACGCCTGCACAGCGAACAATGCAGGAGGAACTGCTGAGGCAGTCGCCGAGGTCATTGTAAATGCTGCAGGTCCAATTCAACCCCGACCAAGTCGAAGAACTCAAACTGGTTTCGCTGGTCAAACCGTTGAAATCGTCTGTAATGTTCGTGGCTTCGGAGTTGTCTGGAGTAAAGATGGCGGAGGTCTACCAAGAAATGCTATTCCGCTTGGACCAACACTCACGCTAATGTCACTTTCTGTCCACGATGCCGGACGGTATTCTTGCGAATCTTCCGATGGTTCGGATGAGATTGATTTGTCCGTGGAAGGTACGTCTGTCGAAGCAAGCGCCAATAGCCTGGGATTAACCTAATAACATGTCGTACTTACAACACATCGTTTTTAACTCACGGCTTTCAACACTACACACTGTTATTATTAAAATTGCATGGCAATGCACCCTTTTTGGACACAGTATTTTAATCACTTTCCCCTGTTTTAGAACCAAATAACTGTATACGTGTTTGATGTTCGATTAAAATGAAATCTGGATACGGTTTTCCCTTGATGCAGGAACAGTGATGCTTTACTTATTCCTGCCAGATGTGACCAATTTTTGAGATACGCTTGATATTCAAATTAAAATAATACCTTGCTGATGACCTGCAAATCGGAAAATTACTGTTGTTCATGTATCAAAATTTTATATCAAGGGAAACCGTACCGAGATAAATTCTGTTTCTTTACTTACAATTGGGTGTTTTTACATATTAGTGCACAAAAATAATCCTTAATAGCTAGTTTTTGCATGTTTGGTGGGTATCACTTTACTTTGACATGCACACACTTTAGTTGACATGGGTCGTGGCGGAGGAGTTGAAGCTGGAGAATGGATCTGTGCCTCACGGGATCAAATTATTCCGTTCGAACAACGATGTGACGACGAGCTAGATTGTCGTGACGGATCAGATGAGGTCGGGTGTTGGAATCGTGGGCGACAGATTCGGGGTAACCCTTTGCTAATAACATAACACGCCTGAATGCACTCGCTTTTTCACCTGGTATCATTAACTGTCCGCTTCATCAGTAATTTTCTTTTTTCGTATATTTGATTTCTACACTCGCTTCCTGCTTTGTAACGATTTAGTTTATGATTTAATGTTAAATGCAATGCAAGGGTCAAGGGGGTCAAATGGAAACTAACGGGGGTCATACAATATTAAGGGTTGAACCTTAGCAGTTACAGGGTAATGTTTAAGCATCCGGGGATGGCTTTATGAATGCTACAACATGACGGTGAAAAACCGTCAATCCTCGAATTCTTTTGACCTCGCTTTCCAAATTTCAAATTCACTTAAAACTTGTGATTAGCTGCTGAGCCTGTTTCCGTCCGAGTGTCAGCCAATAAGGATCTGCTCAGAGTTGGTGAAGATGTTGAAGTTAGATGCGATGTTACCGGAGATCCAGATCCGATCGTTCGATGGAGCAAAGTGAGCGGAGCCTTTGGTCGAAATGTTCAAACTTACGGAAATGTGCTCAGGGTGGACAATGTGATGCCGGAGAATGGTGGAGTTTATCGTTGCTTAGCTACGACCAGAAGCGGAATTTCTGAAGCTGACTATGCGCTGACCATTCAAGGTATATACCCTTGAGCTTAAGATTGTCAACTTTAACGAAGCTGTTTGACAGTCAATTCGTTGGTACATCACAGTGGAAAACTTGAGCCATATTAGCCAAATTCCTTTTTCTATAATAGGTTATTTATTGATTTGCGCCGAGCTAATATTAGCTATAGTATGGCTGAGCAATCTTTGCTGTTATGTATTGCTAATGGCTGGCCAGCTCGTCATGAGCGACGACGATATTCCTTTGTCACACATCAACTTAATATCCTTGCATTTCTAGCCAATCCGGATGTGCAGCTGAGTTCCCAACGAATTGAAACAAGGAATGTACCACTTGGAACCACAGTAACGTACGTTTTTTTTTTGTAATTTTGGAGAAATATAATTCACAATCAAGACAATCCATAATTTTCTGAATATTCCAGGATGGATTGTAATTCCGGTTTGGATCTTCCCATCGAATACACTTGGTCAAGAGAACGGGGACTCATTCCACAAGGTGGAATTATCGAAGGGCCCATGCTCACAATTCCAGATTTGATTCCAGAAGTAATTGAAATTTTTTGAAGCTCAGTCTGCGCGTAGCTTACCATGTTAATGCTTAATTGTTTCTAGGATTCCGGAAACTACATTTGCACAGCCACCAATCCCAATGGTTCGGTTGACATTCCAACAATTTTGACCGTTTATGGAGTCGTACCCTACTTTACTCAAGCCCCAGCATCCTACATGACCCTTCCAACATTACCGGATTCGTATCTTACATTTGATATTCAAATTTCGTTCAAACCCGAAGATAAGAACGGTGAGCTAAGCAATCTAGACAAACTTGAAGAACTAGATTCCAATTATAAAACAAACATAATTTTTCTTCTAGGTCTACTTCTCTACAACGGACAAAAGATTGACGGAACAGGTGACTTCATCTCCCTTGGTCTCGTGAATGCCATTCCTGAATTCCGCTTCGACATCGGTTCAGGACCCGCCGTAATAAAAGCAGACCGACCAATTGAAATCGGAAAATGGCATACAATAAAATTGAATCGAGATCGAAAGGGTGGAAGCATGACTGTTGACGATCAAGGACCTTTCATGGGAAATGTTCGAGGGAAGTTTGAAGGGTTGGATTTGATTGAGAATATGTATGTTGGAGGTGTACCGAATTTCAATCAAATCCATCGCTTGGCTGGTCATTCTAAGGGCTTTGTTGGTAAGGTCATAGGGTTGGATACATTAGTTCAATTTATTCTCGACGCTAATAAATACCGAATGTGTTCAGGTTGTGTGAGCGAATTGATTATCAGTGGGAAAAAGCAGCAGTTGCTCAAGGATTCACAGACAAGTCGTGGAATTTCAACCTGTGACACTTGTGTGGTCAATTCCTGTCGCAATGGTGGAATCTGCCAAGAAGGTAAAATCCGAAATGAAATTTATCAATATTTTCTGAAACGTTGCTTTACAATTTCCAGGACTAACGAGTCGAGGATACAAATGTATCTGTCCACCCGGATACAGCGGCGACGACTGTCAAATTGCCGGCCAAGCCTGCTATCCATCAGCTTGTGGCAGTGGCAAGTGCGTGAATGGAATTGGAGGGTTTGACTGCTATTGTCCATTCGGAAAGACGGGTGTTCGGTGCGAGCGTGATATTGCGATTTTCGAACCTTCATTCACTGGTGACTCCTACTTGTCCTATCCCACGCCCAAAGCGCTCAAGAAACTCAAAATGGCGATGAAGGTCAAACCGGAAACGACTGAAGACGGCCTGCTCATGTACAGCTCACAGAGCAATAATGGAAATGGAGATTTCACTGCGCTTTCAATCAAGGATGGTCACTTGGAATTTCAATATGACACTGGGTCAGGCGCAGCGTTGATTCGTAGCAAGAGACAAGTCCAGCCTGGTGAATGGCTTGAGGTAATGTTGCTCAAGCTCTTTGAATAATTTTTATTCTGAAAGATTGACCGTTGACTTTTAAAATTCAAGGTTTCCGTTGAACGTGACGCTCAAGATGGAGAACTGGTGATTGGCGGGGAAGAAGTGACCAAAGGCAAATCTCCAGGAACAACGCGTGGCTTGAACCTCAATACACCGTTGTACTTGGGCGGTTAGTTACAAGTTACAACATTCTTATGTTTTTAGACCTCAAATCCAGAT
>JAQFYU010002013.1:0-12966 GCA_034694905.1 Ceratophysella granulata
GAGATGGAGCAGATACACTTTACTTATTCATAGCAAGAGAAGACGAGCACCCGGAAAGTCCTCTTTGACGGTCTAGTATCATCATGATAGTGTCTGTATCACTAGTAGTCTGATCCGAAGTTAACAATAATGCATAATGAAACATGTTTCATGAAAATAAACTAATTAGCGATACTGGACAAGTATGTACTCAGAAGCTGTATTGATCATGGGACATAAGATACTGGTACTTATGTCAAGGTGCAGTGCAGGTTTGAGAACAAAATGCCGTTCGTCGCCAGGAAGAGACAAAAACAACGATTTGCATAACGTGATTTATTATTTCAGAAAATCAAAATATATAGAATACAAGATTTATATCTACATTTACTGCTAATCTTGGTGAATTTGTAATTCAATGAAATTCGCTTTATATTTAGAATCCGTTGAATATTTTAGGATAAACCAGAGCAGAGTACTCTCACTGATCTTTTCAGAAATATCGAAATAAATATGATTTGTATATTTCTATACGTTAGGTAAGGTACACACTACTCGATAGATCAAATCTAACAGTAGAGCCTAAACCTTGTCATTAGCCAAACCTTAGATTATGACTACTCGAACCAAGAAAACAGTATCATGTATCAAGGGCTTACAAGAATTGTATACATAGTTGTAATTGTAAGTTGTAATTCAGATTTGGAAGAAATACACTTCCTAAAAGGCGTCATATTCTGTAGAACCTTTGCTTCCTGTCAAATCTAGGATTTCCGTTAGTCCGTTAGCAAAGAAAAATATACACACAAATTCATAGTGAGGTGTAAAATCTTTCACCATTAGTAGTTCTATAGTGTTAAGTAACTACATATGTACATACAACATAAGACAATGTTGAATGAAATTCGATTTAAGAGAGTGTCAAGTATAAGTATACATATTTACGTCGAAGCTACAAAATACTACAGAACGATCATTCACGTTGTCAAATGCATAGAAAGGAAAATGGGCACTCTGGGCTTCATCAATTTTCCACGTGCAAGACTAAGTTACATTTGGATTTAGTTAATTACAATATTTAAAAATATAAACTGTATCGGAAAAGGAATATTTCATCCCAGGATTTTATCCTTGCTCTATTGAACTTCTGACTTTGCAAGGATGAAAGTCTCTGGTTCTGATTATATAGACGACGTGATACAGCTTTGTACATTTTTGTTAAAACTACTACTGACCTGTACATCTACTACATCTACATAGTATATATTCATGTCTAACGTGTAGCATTTCCAAACCCAATTGACCAGTCAAGTGTGAGTACCTAAAACGACTTACGGAAGATTACATAAACAATATACAAATTCACTTTCGTCAAAGTGTTTAAAATGTGTCAGCAATAATGCAAATACAATTTCACATTCGTCAATCCGTTTACAACGTGTCACAATCATGGTGAAGTGAAACTTGTCAAAGAACATGCTTAGAATTGGTAAACCTAAAAACTTGTTCCCAATTTTAAGTTTACCTTTCCATAGGGAAGGACAGCATGATATTCGAAATACCGTAAACCAATCCAATCTGGGTTGTATTGTGTCGACCCTCCATCGACTACATATCTTCAATTGCACGGTTGATAGTGCTTACAAAAAAATTTTCGGACTTGAGAACGAACTGAGAAAGTTATAAACTTTAGATAACGAAGAACCAAGGTTTCATTTCAAACGCACACTTATCACAAGAGATTTTGATACATCGATTCATATACGATACAAGTAACCATAATTCAACTAGGAAAACAAGGATTACATTACTTAATTTTGTACAATTACATAATTACATAACTATGGATATCCTACCTAACACTGTACAAACTCATATATCTTATCTATAATACAATTGACTTATTATTTTATGCTTCATATGGACCGAGATCTGCGAACCGAACTTGAGCTCCTCCTGCTACTGAACCGTCTTCCTTGTTATTCTCCTTATTACTGGAAATACTTTGCTCGCCACTTTCGCTGAACTTGGAACACTAAACCACAGAGTAATTGGAGTTAATCTCTGGAACCGTTATTGCGATGCAAATTCTTTAGTCGGTATTAGAGAAGTAGGACTTACCGAATCGACAGAGGACTCATCCAACTTTCCAACGACTGGTTTCTTACACTTCGTGCAACAATACCGCCCGATCTTCTTCACGTCATCTTGCTTCAGGCCAACACACACCCAGTGGAACCAATTCTCGCAACCAAATTCGCACTGAACCCAATTGACTTCTTTTCCTGTTGAATACCATACAAATAGCTTTAAATGATAGAACAGATGGATCAAATAATAATATAAATATATTGATACACGCAACGCACCTGAAGGTTGTCGACATTTTGGAGCAGAACAATCTTCATTGTACTCCTGATTCTTCTTACTTTGATTTCCACGTTTCCGCTGTGGAGTTTCACCCTCGCAGGACTAATACAATTGATTTCAAAAGTGAATGTTAATGAATGCAGCAGTCTATTGAAGAAATATTTAACTTCTTAAACCACGAACTTACAATTTTACGTTTGCGTGGTCCCCCCCCACCACCCCCTGAACTTTTGCGACTAATGATATTCTTCTTCTTTCCTGAATCAGAAAGTGATGAACGCGGTCGATTTGGAGCTCCAGCTCCTCGTTCTCCTTTAACTTTTTTCATTTCCTTCTTGATCTCCTGCTTACGCTTGGCTTTGTTAGGCAGATCCTTGAATTCTACTTCACTTTCAATGATACTTTGTAAGGTCTAAAATTATATTTTGTTCATTAGTTCAATCCTTCATTTCAAATTAGGCAATCGGAGTTTCCAATATTTGGATCGACTTGCGACTAAGATGCAGCGGTCAAAGGCTTAAATCTCACCTGTAGGCTAGGGACTGGAACGGCGGGTCTGGAGAACTCGAGGACTCGATAAAGCTCTTTCACTTCTTTGAAGCTAATTTCCATGAGATCGGCCTTAATTAGAAGACTCTCAATTTTTTGAACTTTGGACTCATCGAGTCGAATACTTGGACCAATTAGGAAGTGGTCTTCTTGAACTGGACCTGCAGGACTCTCCTTGCGTTCATGACCATTGCGAGTTGAGCCGGGAAGAGAGAGACGAGCCGGACTACAGTAGCCGTGCTCAATATCAAACGTGGCTGACTTTGTAGGTGAATTTACGGAAGCTGAAGTTGCAGAGGAACATTCCTTCTTCAATTTGGTCGGTGAGCTGTTCGGAGTGACCTGTGGTTCGGGTCGAGTGATGATTGTTGACAGAGACATCAGAAGTTTTGCAGCTTCATCTTCAGCAGGTGTTGGGCTGGGACGACGAGCTTCAAATTCAACTTCAATGTCATTATCTTCATCGAAGAAGTTGTCAATTGGAGAAGCACACTCTTGCTTGATGAACACATCTGTAAATGCGTCTTCGGGAGTTGACAGAATGTTGCGAATCATGATGTCTTCCAACTCGAGCTTCTTGTCTTCAGAAAAGCGACGGATTTGATCAGCCCAGATGGCTTGTCCAGACTCACCTCCAATCAAGCGGGAAGTGGGAATCATATCTTGAGTAAGTGTGGCTTCAGACTCGTTCCGCCAGACAGGAGCATATTGCCCACCGAAGCAGCCGGATTTTGGATTTGACACAGCACTCCGAAGTGCAGAAGGAACGTCCTTAGCATTGACTACACCGACGGGCTGGAGCATGGCAAGACGTTTGAAGGTTGACCCATCATCAAGGAACTCTCGGGCTTCATCCATCCACTTCACAGCCCGCTTTGACAGGTACTCGATACATTCTCCTTCAATAATACGGACAGGAAGGAGTTGAAACTGTGTTAAGAGCTTTACAAGAGTCTCGAGAGATGGACGTCGAGTGCGAGAGCAACTTGGGCAGAGGAAGCGAACTTGGCGTCCAGATATTTGATACACCGTGAGAACAAGGCTTGAAATTCCCTCAATTGGCTTGGAAAGGTTCTTTGGTAGTGGGACGCATGTAGCTGTAAAGTTAATTGGAGTTTCAAGCATTTAAAATCACAAAACATTCATATAACTACGACGTTCTAAAAGTGGGCATAAATATTTCCATAAACCATAAACTTTTACCATGAAAGTAGTCCAAGCAGAGATGACACTGAATCATGTAGCCAGAAGTGAAGTAGGAGTGACATATGCAATAGCGATTGCTTCCAGGGTCATTCAACTTCTTATTCTTGTTAATTTCACGGAGACTTTTGATTTGTTCCAGTTCCGACACCTCGATACGCTAACACCAAACAGGTACATTAGTCAATAGTCTCTACAAAGATTCAATAAAGGCTTCCAAGGTGGACTATGAAAGACTTACTTGCAATGCCTCAAATAAGGTCTCAATATCCTTCATATCCTTGATGTTCAGCTTGTGATTGAGTAAATTGAGAAACTGTTGTCGAGTTACAGTAATGTTTGGATTGTAGTTCTTCTTCTTTCCACGTGGTGGAGTCTCGCTTATCTCAACTCGTGGAACAAACGCCTGATGAGAGTTACAATGCAACAAAATAATCATTTTCATACGTAAAAACGTTAATGCTAGAGAAGAAGAACAAATGCACTACCTCAGTTAAGCCAATTATTGTGTTCTTCTTGAGGAATGTTCTCGCAGCTCTCTCTTTCCAAAGCTTACACGCTCCGATCTGTTCCTTATAAGTGTCCAATTGTTCCAGGATTACAGGCAGGTTCTCTCCTTTGCTGACATGCGATTCCAGCTCATCCAGGAATGGATAGGTGAATTGAGACTTACGGAAACTCTCACCCTTCTCGAACCAATCATTTGCCTTTCGTAGGAGGTCTCGAATGGCTGGAAGCGATGGGAGATGGATTCCCGTTCGATTTGCTTCGTTGATAATGATTTTTACGTCGGCTAGAGACACCTTTTGTCTGGAATAGATAGAAAGAAATAGTCAATGCTCCACAGTTTCAGCAGCAGAAAAGTCTAAATTATGTGTTTATAAACTTTAAACGATTGTATTCTAAATCGAAGTTGCATGAGATTGTATAGAAGGTGTATGGGAGAAATGGCGTGCGGGATGGATAGGCCTATAGTCATTTAGGCCGATGAACATACCGAATCGTTTGTGCAAGGGTGAATTGGTTTAATGAGTAAACCAATAATAGTGCGATGTGTCTCATTTTCGCATGTAACTTCATTCAAATATGGAATAATGATGAAGATAGCCTGCATCCAACAACTGTCGACATAATTGTCACACGCCAATCTATGTACATAGATTGTACATGTACCGTTCATTTCTTTCGAATTTTTTCTAACGTTAGGTTACAGGTGACCCTAAAGCTACTTTACGCTTGAAACTCAGCTTAGTGACGAAAGTACTCAAATGAAGGTCTACTCAATTTGCTGATCAAATTGTGTTTCGTACTTGCACTTACACTTACAAATGGTCGTTCATATGACTTTTCCAGCTGCAATTGTTTCGATTTGGAAATTGCCAAGTACTCTAGAAGAGCTCAAGCAAAATTGTGACTTACTTAGCTTGTAAAATCTCAACGGCTTTCTCTTCCCAGGTGTTTAGTGACTCCATCATTCGTTTCAAACGGTTCAAGTGCTGTTCTACGACAGGATCTTTATCCAAACGCTCACCAGTTTCAACAGTTTTCTTCAGGTATTCAACCGTCCACAGAATGTTTTCGTTCTCGTTAGGAACACTCTGCGCCACCTGATCAAGCCATTTACGTCGTTCTAGAGCCTGTAAATACACATCAAATTAGAACATTAGTCTCAGATGGAATAACGACGAAACAAGCCATATCATGGATTTGGTTGCACAATAATAGTGTGCGGTTGATGAAATTGGCACTTTCGACTCTCTGCATTGCCTTCGTCATTTTTGTGAAGATAGTGTTCGTGATCCTAGAGACTGAAACCCCAGGTATTTCTTTGGTCTCATTCAATACTTCCTTATGTTCTGGACTCAGATCTTCATAGTCCTCATATACGTGGAGGTACTTTTCTGCACTCGAGAACACAACAATATAGTCGGCCTCGGCCGAATTCGTATCATCGTCTTCCGTAGACATACTGAAATAGTCACCCGTCACAGTCACCAGTCGGAAACAATTTAACTCGCGATAACTGCCTTACACCCGGATTTTTAATTTGGAAAAACTTCGAAGTACTTCTCGCCAAGTCAACTGAGATGCTCTTCAGCCTATGGAGGAGAGAGAGATCGGAGAAACGAAGACAAAACAGAACGACTTTTAGTAACGGTCGGACGCTACGCAATGTCCGCTCTTTATCTCCGCAGTGGCGAAACAACCTCCGCGAATGCTGTACAAGAGTAACAGGGCATTCACCGCGGGAGTAAATTGTTCAACCCGTTTCGTCGGTACGAAGCTCGAATCCGAATGTGGATAAACGGTTGAAGCAAACGAGAGAGCTCTAGCCAAGAGTCAAGCGCGCGTTTAGGAATTGTCACGCATAGTTCCGCCGATCTATTTTCGTGTGATGGCTACCGTCGCATTCGATAGTGGTATCGGCGTTTGTTCTACCAGGCGACTACTACTAGGCGATTGGCGATATATCGTTCAACTTCAACTCGAATGTATGTATGTATATTGAACATGTACACTGGACTTTGTGTTCAGTACATGTAGCAAATCAACCTTCTTCTCGTCTTCTGCATTCTATGAATCCAAAGCATCCAATCCGACCTTTTAGTTGTTCAGACTGAGCTAATTAGGATTTAGCTTATAAAAAAGTTTACTACTGATTCCTGAACTCCGACCACTCCTACGTATATGTCATAGATAAAGCATGGTTAAAGGTTTTCTGAGCGACTGCCAAATTCTGTCGATCGGTATATTATTAAGAGTAAAGACTATTTAATTGGAAATATATTTTTTTAATATGTTCTTGTGAACAAGCCTGAAAAGCTTCAATCAAAAATCATTTCGAGCACAGGATCTACTCTACCCATTTAACTAAAGATTGCAATATATCACCGCTCAAGTCAATATCAGTATCAGTAGAACCTGTGCTTGTCACAGTCCAGAATATATTCAAGTATTATTGCGAGTTACGAGTTCAACATTTTGATGGCGACGGAAGCGGGCCACGCGACATAACCAAAGAAGCACTTTCCAGGCTACCTACATACATGGACGCTGGCATACCTACCTAAACTGTAATTAATTTTAGATTTTAACTACGTCAATTTTAGGGCTTAAGAAGACCTTCATGACGAGATAACTGAATTATTTACTCATAACAGGAAAACCGTTAGATTGGCAAAAATCATATTGACAACTTTCAAATCAAGAATGCCAAACACTTGAATTACTAACTTCAATCGAATTTTGCGGTGGTGTGCACCAATATTGTATTTTTTAAACTTTAACTATTTTGAACTCGTAGGTAGATACGAGTGTGAATTCCAGAGAGCTACGGCACTGCGAACTGCGAGGATGCAAACCAAGCAAAACTGTCGATGCAGGCTGTGCAAAAAGAGTTTTGCATAAAGAGAAGGCAGGGGGTGGTGGTGTTGTTGTTGCGAGTAATTGGACTGTCATCTCTCGTGACCTGAGTTGAGCGAATTTCAAAAACCTCACAGCACATAACATTATGAATTACATTACATACTGTACATTTGTATTCAGTGACAAATCAAATCAGCACTGAACACAGGACAGTTCAATATTCAGCAGGCGCACGCACACACACTATGACATGGATAGGAACAGGAACTGCAGATATATATATATTTTGAGCGCTGCAGGAACGCAAATATACTTACCACTTACGGAAACAAGTAATACTACATTAAAAACTACTGCGAGGAGGTACCCTTGTCCCTTGAGAGGAAGGAAGGAGGACAGTCTGTGAAGCGCACATGGGCATGTGCATGGAGCATTCGAAATTAAAGTTTAAATACCAGAGTTCGAATCGATTTAGGACGGCAAGAGAACATGATACAGATAATTACAAATTACAAAACATGTCATTTGTGTCCAGGTTCACTCAAATTCGTCATTATGTCAACTTCACACTTTCATGCCATTGAAAATTGAAGGTTGTGTGTACGTTAAATGCCGTCCTTTATCCATTGTATTTTGTATTGCGATTGTGTTAAACATCGAGAATTATGCAGTTAGAACAATAGTGCCGAAAATGAGGAATGACTTTCTTCAATTCAGTTTCTACACTATTGCTGTATATATCGCATAATTCTCGAAGTTTTAACAACTGTTTAATTTTAACTGTGTGCTCTACACAATAAGTGGACGAATACAATACCCAGATGAAATATTAACGCATCCTGTGTTGTGTAAGCGCATTCTTTCATGGACTTTGTTCCCTTTATTACAATAGCAGAATCTCAGTCTTCTACATTGATTTAAATACCCAAGTGTCAAGGTCATCATTCACTAACCAAAAAGAGTGAAATCTTTAGCAGCACATAACCATAATCAATCGATTGTAATTTGCTGTTCAATTGGACACGAGCGACGAGCAAGTGCTTCCAAATATTCAAATAGTAGTTGTGCGTCAAGTCGCATTCGCATGCATCGAAAGGGTATCATGTCTTGTACCTGTGTGTGATCCACGCAACGACAAGAAGGATGAAAACAGGGGCGGACGGATGAAAGCAAAGTGTAAAAGAAGTAGAAAGGGATACATATACGATGATACGTATGGGAAAGGAACAGGTAAAATAAATATTGTAATCGAAGACAAGTACACTATCTTCTAATGGATGAACGAAGGATAAATACGAATTTGAATATCTAAAATACTGAATGCTGGTGAAGCGATCGTACAACAACGTGAACATTTGTGTACAATATTCTAAGGGAAAACAAGCTGACCTCGACCTGGAAATATGTATATGTAGTATGGAGAGTTATCACTTACACTTTGAAGTAGAACAATTTCTGGAAGGTCAATGTCAATCCCAGTTCCGGAGGTAAGACAAATCTTGAGATCATCAACCTTGGCGTTTCGATCTTCAAGAAGCTCTTTAGCTCGAATCTGTAATTGAACATAAGTATTACCCACTGCTCCACAACATAGTACATATAAGCTAAGAATACAAAGACCAAGGCCAAAGGTGACTATATTACCTTGAACGTTTTGATAGCTTCTAAGAGCATTCGTACTGGTGCGGCCTCCTTGATTCGAACTGAGAGGCACTCCACTTCATCAACGAATATATGTAATTCTTCCAACGTCACTCTGTACTTCAAGTCGTCATTCCGGTGCCTATTTGACAAATCATAATTTCGTAAGTTCGGAAGTGCGTAAAAATGTGAAGCATGTAAAATGAAAGTGATTATTACCTTGTTTTCACTGAAGGACTTGCCAACTTCCTAGCAACCTCAGCACATTTCTCTGCTTTTCGTAAGACTTTCATAGCTGATTCGAGTAAAACTGTTTTAGGATATTTCTTTTTATCTGCTTCCTCGATTAATTCTTTCAATTCGTCCACAGCTGTAAAACAGATTATTAGATACATTGTTGATTATTGAGAACATCCTTTTCCCGAATACGCATGATAAGTGGTAGAAAACTCGAATTTCAAACTTACTAATTTTCTGGTCAGGAACATTTGTAACTCCAAACTTGAGTTGGTCAATCCAGCCTTCATATTCTTCCGTTCTCTCACGAAGTCGCTTCATCATGACTGGAATCTCATCCAAAGTATATCGAAACCTGAACAGATAGAAGCTCAATTTTAAAAATCTGGTAGGAATTACAATTGTCTATTGTTAATTGTGAAGGTTCAACCTACTTCAGAACATGAGAACTTGGAGGACAATCACAGAGTTCAGCATAATGCTTGAGACAAGCTAATCTTTCCTCAGAACAGGAGCACGTTACGGCGGAAAGAAAACATGTTGTTTTACAGAAATCACATAACTTTGCATCATCCGGCATAACCTCAAAGGCTACCCGCTCACACTCCGTCACTCCCCAGCTCAGAACAACGCGTCGAGATTCTGAAATAATCAATTTGTTAATTAAAGTGCTCCAATCGCAGTTTCAAATCAAGGGTACTCAAATAAAACGGAACGAGTAGATTACCCTTTTCCACCTCGTACATCTTCAGCATATCCTTATAAGTAGCAACAGCAATCATGATGTCTAGAGCCTCGGCTTCACTCGTCATCTTACAAACTACTTCATCATGAGAGAAGACACAATATCGTCGAAGTGTAGAATAGTGCTCGACACAGCTTCGACCCATTCCCAACTGTAAATACAAGAAAATATTAGTGATTGATTTATGTTTTTTTTAAAAATAATAATATATTTCTCGTATATATTATTTACATACCCAATCTGCTGGAGCAAAATTAACAGCTTCAGCAAAATTGTAACCTTGGTTAAATCCTGCATGGTACGCCCGAGGAAATGTGACTATAAATTCTCCGGCCTTTTGATCCATCCGATATACTGGCACACCTGCGTCAAATCAATCGCATTCAGATTAAGCACGTTTCCCATTTCCGCCTAAGCTCTGGAAGACGATACATTGATCTCAGCTTACCTGCTCCCATGAGAATATTGGGATTCATTATAGTCACGAGTTGATGTAGGAGATCGGGCTGAGAGGCAAACAATTCAGGTGCAGCTTTCTTCATCGCATTCTCAAAATCCTCAGCTTTGCTCCCAGGAACACCGTACCAAGTCTTGGCTTCGCCCCTATTTTGCAATTCCAGTCGTTTATTAAATAATTCATTTGGAATATTATCTCAAGTTAAAAATAAAGTACAGATCCAAAGGAATCTCCTGCTTTTTCTATTTCTGCATAACTTCGATTAAATACCTCACTTGACAATTTTAGTTGAAAAACGGTTTCAGACCGTAAAGAAAACTGAACTCTTCGTAACTTAATTCAATGTAGACCGTTAGCGATCTTGCATCTGTGGTGAAAGTAGCGAAATCAAAAGACTCGTTAACGAAAATTCAACATTTTATAAATCACTAAAGAAAATGAAATGACCAACATCATATTCAACATTCTGTAGTTCAATCCTACCAATGCAGATAGTTGATGGAGTAGCTCCAGTGATCTTCATTGTGCCAACAGAAGGCGGCAAAGCACATGCCAACATACATCCAGGGCACCATCATTCCCGAGATGTCAGTATTGATATGCCCCAACACTGAGCCAGGCAGAACTGGCAAATTATTTAGATTCCATCCGCTCTTCGTATATTTTTCATCAGCTGCTGACCATATATTTGTCCCATTCTGGGTTGGAAATCCCGAACCGTGATCCATTGTGTGTAAATCAGCTCCGTATTCAACTGTAACATCTTCATCAATCGCAGATACAATTCGCCAGAACTCTGCTTCAACCAGCTCGGAGGACACCAGCTGCAACAAATGCGCGCGTAAAATTAACTCTATTATTTAAAGTCCTTGTCAAAGCTAACAGGAATTTTAAAGAGCTTGCAATACTTACATGAACAGGCATATTGAAATACTCTGATTTAAACTGGTCAGCCATTTCACCAAACTGCTGGAGCGTGTACTCCCGTTGTGCTTGATCAAAGCCAAAGGCTTCTGATGGCTTGCTTACTTCTTCCGCTACACATCTGGGACAACGCCATTCACCTGCGCAACAGAAAATTTTTATTAAGTAAGAGGATTACGCATTACGAAAGTTTTTTTTTGCTTCAAGGGATTAAACATTGCATTCTCTTGATTGTGAATTCAGACAGGAAGTTACCTTTTGGGATTTCAGATAACGGAGGATCAAGACAAAATGTGTGGTAGGAGTCATCGCATCCATCGCAGAGGAGCATACAATCCTCGACATCACCACGGTCACAGACTCGACACATATATTTTGACAGCTATCAAACATTGAATCCAAAATTAGAAGAAACTCAAACTGTTTGGATCAAGTCCATTGAAGCAATGTAACCGACTCAAATTCAAACAGTTATTATCATGAAATATCGGTCACTTTGCCAGTACCGACAAGCACTGTCTTCATGTTCATTCGTACATCTATGTATTAGCAAATCCACATTTAGACAGGCAAGAGAAAAGATAGAAACCAGTAGGTAAAGTGATTGAGACGAACTAAGGCATTAGCACACAAGCCTACTGCAAAGCCCAGAAGGCGGTAAAGCCCAGCAGAGTCAGTATAATCTAATAATGGTTCAATAAGCAAACATCGCCAATATGTTGTACATAGTTGAAGCCCATAATAAAATATTAGCAGTAGCTGTTTGATATACTTTTAAGTATCTAGCTTACCTCAAACTTATTATATCCTTCTCAAAAATAATAAGATGTAAAAAGTACAAAAGAAAAATATACATCAGTTCACTGTGTACGGCATATGCCACAATTTTTGGAATAAAGCTTCGGCACCGTTACCGTTATCGTATGAGATCATCCTAATCTTTGTCTCAAAGCTTCGGTTACATCAGGTTACGTTGAATACGGTCAACCTAACCAAAACCATGATGCTCAAAATGGGGTGAATCTACTATTACAGCAATGGTATTGACTGGTACTTTCCCTGTAAAATTTTCATCGAGAATTGTTAAAATAAAAGTTGCACTTTGTTCAAGCTGTGTTGTCTCGTCAACAACAACGCTGACGTCAGACGTGCAAAACTCGATGATGATAAAGTTGAGAAGCTATTGACCGTCTAATTGCCTCTTTTATTAGTGGCAGGGACCTTTAATTGACTTAGGTTTAATACGATCCGAAATCTGTGCGGCGTTAGAAATAAAACATAAATCACCAGCACAATCGAACTTGGATCCTCAACGTTTTCTTCAGAAATAGTTAGCCAGCGACTACTACTGTTCTACATATACGGAGCATTGCATTTCAATAAATGTACGCACTTCAACGTACTTATTCTAGAAGTAAGAGTGCCAATCTTTGGCGCTCACTAAAATATTTCTTAGCTCTGACTTCAAGAAGCAACAGTGCTGTGTTAATTCCCG
>JAQFYU010002014.1:0-12963 GCA_034694905.1 Ceratophysella granulata
GTTCTCATGTAGATTTATGCAGAGTGAACTGAAGGTATGATACATTTGGAACACGAACGTGGGAAGGATCTATCTTTGTCTATAAAGAGCTAAGGGAGTCGATATTAATTTCTTTTAGTAGACGGATTGGTTGTTTTATTATTTTGAACGCTTCTGATTGGTTGTTTTGTATTTTGAATGCTTCTGATTGGTTGTTTTGTATTTTGAACGCTTCTGATTGGTTGTTTTGTATTTTGAACGCTTCTGATTGGTTTTTTTGTATTTTGAACGATTTGTTTCGTAGATTTGTATTTTGAACGGTACGGTTTGTATTAAATGTTTTGTATTTTGAACATTTTGTTTTGGTGGTTTTGCATTTTGAACGGTTTAGTTTGTATTAATTGTTTTGCATTTTGAACGGTTTAGTTTGCAATAATTGTTTTGCATTTTGAACATTTTGTTTTGTTTGTTTTGAATTTTGAGCGGTTTGTATTAATTGTTTTGATTTTTTTAGCATTTTGAACGGTTTGTATTCATTGTTTTGATTGTTTGGCATTTTGAACGGTTTGCATTCATTGTTTTGATTGTTTTGCATGTTGAACTGTTTGTATGAGTTGTTTTGTATTTTGAACATTTTGTTTTGTTTTGAATTTGAACAGTTGTTTTGTTTTGTTTTCCATTTTGAACGGTTTATATTAATTGTTTTGCATTTTGAACATTTTGTTTTTTTTCTTTTGCATTCTGAACGGTTTATATTCATTGTTTTGTATTTTGAACATTTTGTTTTGTTTGTTTTGCATTTTGAACGATTTCTATTAATTGTTTTGTATTTTGAACATTTTGTTTTGGTTTCTTTGCGCTTGAATGGATTGTATTGACCGTTTTGTATTTTAAGCGGTTTGTATTGAATGCTTTGAATTTCTAAACATACGTTTTTTTATTACCTGTTTTGAATTTTGACGTTTAAACTCTTCTGGTTGGCTGATATTGAATTTTAAACGCTTTCAATTGGTTGTTTAGAATTTCCACATATTTCCGGTAACTTGATTTGAAAATTGATAGTGCTTGGTTTGGTTGACTCAATTTTGATATTTTGATTTCTTGTTTTGAATACTAAATCTGGCCTGGCCCTATTGATTATTTTAATTTACACACTTCTGATAGATTGTTTTGGATTAAGTATGTTTAATCCCACCTTAAATTTTTTGACTTTAACCTTACTTTAGAAAGCGTATTTTATAAGAATTTACACAGTTATTAATGGCTTTTGACCAATATTTTGACCAGGTTTAACTTTTTAACCTATTTTCCGATTAGCAAATACATATCGCAGGATAGCACGGGCTACTACATACATTTCCGTATGCATCTGTCTCTCCGACGACCTGTGCGTGACTTTCTGATTTTTTCAAGCTTTCTCCTTTCTCATTTATATTTAGTTCGTGCTTCACGTCACGCAAAAATAACTTAAATCCCGTATCCCCATCTCATATTTCAAGATATTCAGGTAAAAGGTATGTATATTCAATTCAAACATTCGTGATTTGGAAATGAAGACGCTGCAATGCAATACCTTGCAATACAAACAATGTACTTAACACTGGAATTTTACTCACGAAGCCTCAAACATGTCCCGTTCCTGTGTCAAAGTTAATTGACAACAAATAAGAAAAAAATACTGACTTGACAAGTTTTGATGAGCCTGACACCTCAATGTGTGACAAATGTCTGGCATGTTTCATTCCTGTGCAAACATTCTAAAGTCTAAATTTTATTAGCTATGTAAGATGGGCTCGAGAATTTTAATCACTTAAAAAAATTCTGCACCTTGAAGCAACGAGCCTAGCTCAACAACAGTGAGTTGTATTGAAAATATTGACCATTTTAAGACAATGTTTTTGAATTTTTGAATAAAAACGTTTATAACTAAAATTAGCGTTGCGTTGACATGGACGAATGACCATAGCAACCGCGATAATTAAGGAGAAGAAAAATGGTCATTGCGTTTAAATGTCTAAACATTTTAAATTAAATTGTTTTTTTTTTCAATTTTTGTTTGCTGTATCGTCCGTCGATCTTTATTTATATTCAGGTTATTTATTTTTAAAATATGTTTGTCAAAACTTGATACGGCATCATGGTACAAATATGTGATCATGGCTCTAGCAATCACCACAAAGCATTAAATATCCCCATTAAAGCATCCGAACCGTGACATATGGCACCTTGTGTGAAAATACGACCAGTAAATCCTAATTCAACGTGACATTGGACCGAAAGAGCTTAACTCAATTATTTATTTTGATTTGATTTCAGGATTATTGCTTTGGAGAAAGTGTTCAAAATCCAGTGCTCACCCGTGGAGAATGTACAAGAACTGAGAGAGGCTGTGGATCAGCTTCGACATAAATTAGAAAATTATGAGCATCTAAGCTGGCTTGGTAATTTACTAACTTGTTGTTACAAGGTTACTCAAATGTGCTAAGAATTTTCAAAGATGTGAAGTGGAGATGGAGACACATCCGGTTCATGCAAATATTACACACTTTCGAGCCATAATTCATTTTTTTTAACACTTCAAACTCAATATTAGCATTCTTATTTTAGAAATTCATAGTAAAATTGTTGTGTTTTATTTTTAGGATTTCACAAAACGCTTCATCCTCCTCCTTTGTCCAAACCACCAGTTAAGTCACCATCATCTCATTCTCCAGTTGTGGGCTTACCTGGAATTGGATATCACAACAAAACCTATGAACAAAAACAACTTGTCTGTGACAAATTCCTTAAATTAAGGTATTTAAATAATTTGCCCTACTGCCCTACTCTCATAGTCTAAATCTTTAGCCTACCGTCCTATTCCTCGTTTCTTGCCCTACCGCTCTACTGCCATAGTCTAATCTTTAGTCTACTGCCTTACCGTCCTACTGCTCTATTTTTTAAATTCTCAGCTAACTGCCTACCGCCCTACTTCTCTATTCAAATTCTAGGCCTACGGCCCTACCACCGCTCTACTACCCTATTCCAAATTCTCAGTCTACCAGCCTACCTTCCTACTCCTAGTTTCTTGCCCTAACGCCCAACTGACATATTAAAATCTTTAGCCTACAGCCAGCCTTAGCCCTACCGTCCTACTTCACTATTTTAAATTCTTAGCCTACTACCTACCGTCCTTCTTCCCTATTGAAATTCTAGGCCTAATGACCTACCGCCTTACTCCCCTCTTCCAAATTCTAGGCCGAAGGACCTATCGCCCTACTCCCCTATTCAAAATTCTCAGCCTAACGCCCTGGCCCTACCGCCCTATTTTAAATTCTCAGCCTACTGCCCTATTGCCCAACTTCTTGTTTCTTGCCCTACCGGCCTTCTGACATAGTCAAATCTTTAGCCTACTGCCCTACTGTCCTACTGTCATATTTTAAATTTTCAGCCTACTGCCCTAGCGTTCTACTGCCTCATTATAACTTTTATTCCCAGTAGTGGCCTACCGCCCTACTGTCCTATTCCAAATTCTCAGCCTATCACCCAACTGCCCTTTTCCTTAATTTTTGACCTCCATATACTGTCATACTTTCCAACTGAGTAGGACAGAAGCGCGAATTAGGTCGCCCTACTTTGCCCTACTGAGTAGGGCTACATGCCCACCAATGGGTATTATTCCACCAAACCAACAACTCACCTTCCATAATTCCCATGTTAATTCCGATTTTACACAGCGTTATTTGAATTTCTAAATAACCGGCGATTTACAGCCTATTGCAAAATTATTCATTTAAATACACCTTTTAAATCTTAATACAGAACAATCAGTTGCACATTTTACGGACCTGTGTAAAAATCAATTACATTTAAAATGATATTATTGCAATTTTCCTAGCGACGTAATATTGAGTCATGAGACGTGCCAACTTCTACGAGAGGCCACATTTGACAATTGGCAATGGGAAGATGAGGAGATGCTGGTTCTTCTACAGGAAATGTACCTTCATCTCGAGCTCACCAAGAAATTTGACATTGAGATTAATATTCTGAGAAACTTCCTCATCAGCGTCTACCATCACTACAACCTCGTGCCCTTCCACAACTTCCGACATTGTTTCTGTGTCACGCAAATGGTGAGTGAGCTTTCTCCAAAATACAGGATAAATTGAATACGATAATTGGTTCCGCGCCTTCGAAAAAATCTGCAGCCCAACGAGAACCTTCTAATTATGTTTAATTATAAATGCAACTAATTAAATGAGCTTAGCCAATTTTTTCAGATTTTAGAAGCTGACTAAAAAGACCCTTTTCCAAGATTATCTGAAAATATATGGTAAAAATTACGTTGTCATGGAAATATATAATTATAACTGCACCGATAATTTGCGAAAACATTTTAAAATGCCTCGTGTTCGATTTGAATTTTTTGCAAAAAATTTGTTGCTATGGCTATTCCTCCATGTCAACGGAGTGTTAATTTTTGACAATATTGAATATGGTCTTTAATCAGCTTTAAAAATCTGTGCAAATTCTGAATTCCGTTTTAATCGGCTAAATTCTCAAGAAAACATGTTGCCAAGTCTCTCGATTTTCGGGTATCGACTGCAGATATTAATTAAAAGGTGGATAAATTATCGTATCCACCCTGTATAATCAAATGCGCATAGAAAACGAATATTCGCATATATACTCCAGTACCACACATGTATCGTTACGTGACATAACAGAGCAGACGCCAGAGATCCAAGGCATTTCATCTATCTATGATTTTCGAAAATATATTGCAAAAAATTAGCATTACGTTGGCATATGGAGGGAGGATTAAAAGCTGTACGTACCAATAATTTGCGAAAGCTGGTAATGCGTCTTGTTATGGTTGTTAATATTGCTGTTGCTAGGGCCATTCCTCCATGTCAACGTCGAAATAATCACCAAATATGTAAAAATTCAGAATTTTATCGGCATTATTTAAAAAAAAAAACATGTTGCCAAATCTCTCTATTTTCGGTTGTCGACTGCAGATATTTTTTAAGAGGTGGAAAATTAACATATCCAAATCCACCCTGTATAATCAAATGCGTGAAAATATGCGAATATTTGCAAATGTGCTGTCATTTTTCTGAATGGAACGACACCATACATTATTTGACAAGCAGAGCAGACACCAGCTTTCCCAAATCGTCCATTGAGACTCGAGACCCTTCTGCTCAAATTGTAAAATTGAAAGCTGAAGAACCATTGTCCAGTCCGAAAGCAATTATCTTTGTTGTAGTCCGCTATTTGTACTCTACTGTCACTATTTTCCTTACTGTACCTCTCCAAATTCGTAATCCGGCCGAGTAAAGCGGCTTATGAGAAGTCTAGACAAAGGGAGATAGGCGTAAACGGAAAGTCTAGCTAGTCAAAACTAAAAACAAAAGCTTTACATTTAGTTCCCTCTGAAGAATCAGTCTCAGTTCTCGAGTTTGTTCCCCCAAAAAAACTTTTTTCCTTATTCAATCCAGTCTACCGCCTATTCAATGCTAACTCGTAACTATAGACGGACTCAGAAAGAGGAGCTCGTAAAAAGTGGGGAAAATAATGAGCATTTCTGGGCAGATTTTTGTACGTTTGCCTATTTTGGAAGTCTGACTAGTGTGGAGAGCTGCTTACTCAAAATTCCAGTCCAGGGGCCAAAAGTCTTTTGGAAGGTTTTTTTTTAAACAAGCAATTAGCGGTTCAGGTGAAAGCAGAAAGTTGGACGAGGTTTGGTTCAGCTAAATTGAATATAGCTGGGAGCTGGTTTTCAGAGATTCCAGGCCAGGGCAGGGTAGCTTGGCTGAAGCTGGAATTATAAGCTGAGTTTCGTGTGGAAAGAGGTACATGCATATTTTAGAGAGTCTAAGTACTTTCTATAACCTTCCCGTCCTTGTCTATCTCAATTTCAGATGTTTGGAATGGTGTGTAAGGTGAATTTACCCGAACGAGTGGGAGACCTGGAAACACTCATCCTTCTAACTGCCTGCATCTGCCATGATCTGGATCATCCGGGATATAATAATATTTATCAGGTAATTTTGGGGTTTGGGGTTCATTTTAAAATATGCCATGGTCCACTTCTGAACAACGATTTAAAAAATATTATTTTATAAAAAAATAAGAGTTACAATTTTGATTTTTTGATTTTCTACTGTAGAAATGTGATTTTCAGCTTTGATTTTGGAGAAATTGCTCAAAATCTGGAGTTTGGTTTTGAAAATCGAAAATTTCATACAATTTAGAGGCTTAAAGTCGTAATTTTGGACACCGATACAGATTGCAGATGTGTTGTCAATTTCAAATTTAAATTCACGATTGTCATTTTGAAATTCACGAATTTAGAATAATTTAGTGACTTAAAAATGGGATTTTTGAAACAGTTCTACCATTTTCATCTCGAGTCTTTATAAATTTTAAGCAAATTCGTTGATTTTTAGGTTTTAGTTTTGAAGAAATTGTCTAAAATTCACGATTTTGGGTTGAATTGGTAACCGCCCTGGGTAACCACTTGCGAACGTTTCGGAAAACCTAAATTAATCTAATGTCTAATCTAAAAGTAACAGGTGGTTACCATGAACGAGTCACAGTGGCTACCATTTACCATGTAACTTTCTCCATGTGCGGCTACCACGTGCTCTCTGTTCCTTAATTCAACCCAATTCTAATTTCAAATCATAATTTTTAAAAAAGTAGTGACTTACAAGTGTATAATGTGATTTTGGACACAGTTTGAAGTGACGATTTTAATTTTGATATATTTATAATTATGTAAATTCTTTAATTTTTGGGGTTTAGATTTTGAAGAAATTGTTCAAATTCACGATTCGGATTTTGAAAATCAGAATTTTCACATAGTCAAGCTCTTTGAAAATATAATTTCATTGTTTTCCAGTATCTAATTTCACTACTTCTGTATTTGATTTTTAGGCCTGATTTTAAATTTAGAATTCAGTGTAAATGACTGAATTGGGTCATGGGTTTTAAAATCGTTATTTTAAGATTGTTTAGTGTTTTAAAATCAATAATACAGCTGAAATTCATGCGGTTACGTGGTTCAACGTTCGCTGATTGCGATTTTGTAGTTTATTTTGACGTAAATTTGACTTGACTTGCACAATTTGCTGATTTTACATTTGAATTTTAAGACTGCTATCCCAAATATTAGGTTTCTTTCTCTAACTATGATAAGATAGGACTATATTTGCTCCTTGTTGAGCGTACGAGCTTCTGCGCAAATTTTGGGTGACTTTTGAAGACATTTTTAAGGTCAATCAAAAGCCGGTGGCCAGAAAAATGGAGAAAGGTCGTCTTGCTTTCTCCACGTGTAGTCTTGGGCGAATTCCGTATTATTATTTAGAATAGGAACTAGGCAGAGCCAAAAGAATACTGTAAATCGGATTAGGACCCCATCCACAGTCCCACTACATTACTCTGCATTTACTTTCCCTTCAATTGACGTCCTACTGCGGACTCCAGAAGCTAAATCATGTTTCTGCCAACTTTCTACTTATGCAACCAGTGTGTACCAGGCAGGCAGTCCACTCCTGTGGCATGCATTCATCTACTCACAGACCAAGTCTTAAAGCCGTGTTATGTTCACTTCACAGTTCACAGCTGAAGTCCCTGTTCCGCCACTCACACAACTCAGACTCAAATGTACAGGGTGGCTCACATTCAAAATGCTTTTGGTAATTTAATTCGTATGGAGAAAGTTGGTGAAAGCATTGGGCAAGCATTAATGATTACTGTAAATTAAGGTTGAGCTTTGGATTTCTAAATTTTGTATTTTAAAAGTACCTAACTTTTGTGACAACTTGTAATTAAATGACGTATATTTTATATATTTTTTTTTGTAATTTTTTACTGGCGAAAGTCAGTGCTACATTGAATTATGAACCTTTTCATTAGCGCATTAGCATTTCTGAACATTTCATTAGCATTGTAATATTTGTTTACAAATCGGGCGTGCATATTTAATCAATCAAAAATTCATTTATCGGACAAAAATTAACTCAATCATTTGGGTAAAACTTTGCCTCTAAACCTGATAAATATTTTACAACTCGGGCAAAACATTTATGATATTATCGGTTGATTTGATTCAAGAGTCAGCTAAAAATTGAAATGCATAGAAATTCGGTCAAATGTTTCATAAATAGGGCAAAACTTTCAAAAAATTGTTAAAAACTTTACAAATCGGGCAAAAAGTTAAAACAATTCAAAGAAAATTTCATAAATCGTGTAAGAAGCTAATTATTCAAAGTTGGGCAACATATTTCATAAATTGGGCAAAATACTAATAAGAATTCCAAGTCGGGTAACATAATACATAGTAAAAAACCTGAAACCTAATTAGAAAGTTTGGCGAAATATTTCGAAAATAGGGCAAAACTTTTTTAAAATTGTTAAAGAATTTCATAAATCATAGGTCAAAGTTGGGCGAAGCATTTCATAAATCGAGCAAAAAGCTAGTAAGTCGAAGTTGGGCAACATATTTCATAAATCGGGCAAACTAAAATTAATAAATTAATATATAACTGGGTGACCGGTACAAGTCGGGCAAAATACTTAAATACAAAAGTAGAAAAAATCAAAGTTGAATTTGTTTAAAAATTAAATCGAGCCAAATTTTTGACACGTCGCTTTATCGATTCATTAATCGGGCATACTATTTTTCTCAAATCTGACAAGGAGCTTAAATTAGTCGGGCAAACCCATTAAAACGCTCCAAAAATGGAAACCCCTTCACATGTTGTCACATACGTCATCACCACCACCCTGTAGAACCCAGTAGAGACTGATTTGGTTAGTTGTTCGCCTCTCGGCTGGAGTTATAAACTTAATTTCATTTCCCATGGTTACCAATGGGACGGAGCAGAGCACTTAAGTTAATGGATCCCCCCTCCGAGGCCGGAGTCAAGGCTCTGTGGGAAAAGAAGGAACCTACATAAATGCTCATTACCAATGAGATGACGACGACGACAGAGTGAAAGGTGGAAGTAAACTTTCTCCATATATTTCTATATTTAGGTTTATTGTCGTCAGGGCCACGAAGAAAACAATTTTTCATCTTGGATGACTTCCGGCAGCCTCGGATCATTCAATTTGACCTAAATTCGCTGAATGAGCGAGAAATAGGGTTTAGTAGATACTTAGGCTTAGACCGGAAATTCGAACGAGGCTCATATTTAATGAGGTGTAATTATTAGACAAATTATATAAAATGCATTTAATTATAGTCTTATTATGTGCTCCAGTGTATCGATTAAATAATTTGTACTTAAGGGAGACATTTTTTACATTTTTGTCACATTGTCAAGTTTTTCCATTTTCTGGCTTCCACTGTGATAATTTCGCAACTGGCGCATAGCCCTATCGAGTAGAACTGCGTACATCGCTGAAATGTGCAACCACAGATCTGACCTGCACTGAACTGTACTCAATTTGTTAATTAGAAAATGGATTGGAATCTGCAATGAACAGAATATGTCATTGTCATTTGTAAAGCTTCATCCTTTCGCGTTACGAAAAGACAAGCGAGGATGTTTCACAAGAAATGTGGTATCGAGCTCGTATTTTGGAGTTGGTACTGCGTTAAAACATGAAGCTGTCGTGTTTGGTGGCATATAAGGTCTCCAGAAGTCATTCCCGTAACAATTAAGCTGGTGAATGGTCCCTTCAATGTCCAAATCTGTTTCCAATTCGACGAACACAATCAAGAGTCATAATTGCTCGACCGTAATCATAATCAGAAATGAAAGAAAGGGTGCTCGACATCTGATGGTTTCATGACAAAGGCAAAGCAGAAAATTGTACGTTATATTCTATAAGCTTGAACCAGAAAAAAAAACTCGTGCTTCGAAATAGGAAAATCAGGTTATTTGCAAATGCGTATATTTGTTTATATAATGAGCATGCTTTTACCGGTAAATTCAGCATGCTTTCACTGAGAGAAATTTTATCGGTAACCTCAGTATGCTTTACTGAAGGAAACTTTTACCGGTAAATACAGCATGCTTTCGCTGAACGAGGATTTTACCGGTAAATTCAGCATGCTTTCATTTAGAGAAACTTTTAACGATAAATTCAGCATGCTTTCATAGAAAGGAATTTTTAAGGATAAATTAAGTAGGCTGTCACTGGGAAAACCTTTTAACGATAAATTCAGCATGCTTTCACTGAAGGAAACTTTTATCGGTAAATTCAGCGTGCTTTCACTGAACGAAACTTGTAGCGTTAAATTCAGCATGCTTTCACTGAAAGAAGTTTTTAATTCAGTATGCTTTCACTGAAATAAATTTTTGACCATAAATTTACCATGCTTTCACTGAAATAAATTTTTGACCATAAATTTAGCATGCTTTCACTGAAAGTAACTTTTATTAGTAAATTCAACGTGCTTTCACTGAAAGAAATTTTTGAGGATAAATTCAGCATGCTTTCACTGAAAGCAAATTTGAACGGTAAATTCAGTATGCTTTCACTGAAGAAAACTTTTACCGGTAAATTCAGCATGTTTTCACTTAAACAAGATTTTACCGGTAAATTCAGCATGCTTTCATTAAAAAAATAGATTTACCTGTAAATTCAGTACGCTTTCGCTGAACGAGGATTCTACCGATAGATTCACCATGCATTCATTGTAGGAAACTTTTAACGATAAATTCAGCATGCTTTCATAGAAAGAAATTTTTAAGGCTAAATTAAGTATGCTGTCAATGGAACAAAACCTTTAACGATAAATTCAGCATGCTTTCATAGAAAGAAATTTTTAAGGCTAAATTAAGTATGCTGTCAATGGAACAAAACCTTTAACGATAAATTCAGCATGCTTTCACTGAAATACATTTTAACGGTGAATTTAGCATGCGTTTACCAGCGGCATTTTAACAAAAACTTCAGCATTTTATCGTTTAACTGCATTTTAGCGGTAAATGCAGCACACTGTCACTTAACTGAATTTAAAGTTAAACCAACAAAATTTTAACGGTAGATACAGCATGCTATCACGTAACAAATTCTGTATCCGCGTCATTCCATTTTAGCGGTAAATTTGACTACAAGAAACTTAGCATGGTTTCACCAAAAGGAACTTTTAACAGTAAATGCACACGCTGCATTACTTACACCTAATTCCAGTTTAATTGGGAAATTCAGCATGCATTTACCTAAAGCCATCTTAGCGGTGAACTTAGCATTAACGTTAAACTTGGCATGCCGGCAATAAATGAAATTTAATTCAAATTCAGCATTATTACTGTAATACACACTATAAATTACATAAACATATTACTATACATAGCGGAATTTTATTAGCGGTAAATTTCACATGCTTTCACTGCAAAGAACTTCAATCGGTAAATGTATTATAATTCCACCATAAGAAAATCCTTAGCGGCAGATTTAGTATGTTTTGACCAAAAGATATTCTTAAATATTATTGACAATTTTAGATATAATTGTACTCCATATACTGCATATTGTGTACTCACTCCACCCTGAAACCCAAACAAAACAGCCTGTGCGGCATGCTCCGGTCTGTCGCGTGATTAGGACTTGATTATATGTTTATAATTGGAAGTGAGGAAGTGAGTTTCTATTGTTCAGGAACCCGCTTGGCTTGATTTGAGTCTTAGGTTTTTCTCTCTCTTCTTCTTCCACTGTGTTATTTACTTTTGAAATTGAATTTTTTTTTTGTGGCAGATAAACGCCCAGACGGAGCTGGCTCTCCGGTACAATGACATTTCTCCATTGGAGAACCACCACTGCTCCACAGCCTTCCGCCTTCTCGAAGAGCCTGAGAGCAACATCTTCCGTAATCTCTCGCCTGGAACGTACAAGAAGGTCCGGGAGGGAATTATCCGTTGTATTCTCGCCACGGACATGGCACGGCATAATGAAATTGTGAACCAGTTCCGAGAAATCATACCCTACTTTGATCCAGCCAACAAGACGCACGTCAATCTGGTGAGTGATTCAGCCTGAAGGCGAGGTTCAAGGTTTTGTAGAAAGTTTTGGTTTAATACTACTTTGAAATAACGGAAATTGAAGACTGAGGTTTTAGTATTAGAATGAATTTCAACTGCGAATTCAACGGGCTTACGTTAAATCTGAATTTTAGCGGAATATTTAACATGTTTACATATAATGAACCTTTCAAGGGCAAATTCAGCTTGCGCTTTCCACTGTGACATTTTAAACGCGGATTTAAAAAACTTTCACCCGAAAAATTTTTAATGACAAAGTTAGCTTGAGTGGGGTTTCTTGGCGATAAAATGTGTACTGGTATTTACGGTAAAATATGCAGGCTTTCAGCAAACGAGTATTTGTAACATTTTTGCATAAAGGTATATAATGACAAAAGCATGCTTTTTCACCCAATGGGGGTTTTACCGATAAAATTTGCATAGGTTTTTAACGGTAAAATTAGCATGCTTTCACCAAATTAGAATTTTAACGGTAAAATTAGCATGCTTTCACCAAATTAGAATTTTAACGGTAAAATTAGCATGCTTTCACCAAATTAGAATTTTAACGGTAAAATTAGCATGCTTTCACTAAATTTGAAATTGGATTTTTTAGCTGCAAAATCAGCATGCTTTCACCAAACGGAATTTTTGACGACAAAATGCGCATGTTTTTTACGACAAAATCAGCATGCTATTTCACTAAAGGAAATCTTTAGTGTTGAAATCCTAACATCATGCGAAAGTTATAAGTTAAGGCTTTTGAACGGCCTTTCACCAAACTGAAAATTTTAACGTTAGAATGGGAGCTTTTAACGTTGATTTTGCCATGCTTTCATCGAATGGGTTGCTCCAATGTTCGAAGGGCTTCTAGTAGGAGGTTCCCATCTACACGGACGTCCCATGCTTCTATCAAACAGGATTTTTAATATAATACATAACGGTTTTTGACTGCAAAATCAGCATGCGTTCACCAAAACGGCATTTTTAACTTTTAAATGCGTAAAGATGTGTAATG
>JAQFYU010002015.1:0-12963 GCA_034694905.1 Ceratophysella granulata
CCTCACTGGACTGCTCCAGTGACCAGGACGAAAACCAATGTACAAAAATATGTGTACTTACAACTAACATTGAATACCTGTACCTGTCTTATCAGTTCCCTTTCCTAGCTCCGTACCTGTGTCTGGCCAGTCATTCATAATCAGGGAAAATGAAATGAATGTCCAGACTAACTTCCTGCCTTTCTGGTCCCCGGTCACTATACAGTGAAGCCACAATGGATTTTCAAACACGCACGTACGTTCTCACGTTTAACAACTCATACGTTCGTACGAATGCTCATCCGTTCGTGCGCTAGTAAGATCGTAACGACTGCACGTTAGTTTAATTTAATTAAGCTATGTTTTCCAACCTTTATTGTTTAAACTGAAATCTGATCAATACAAGTAATTGGAGTTGAATATCGCAACTTGTAAAATGAAGCTAAATAATTAAAAAACCTTCAGTAATATTTTAACCTCCATAGCAATCGGGCACTTTGCTTGAAATCCCCGGTAGCAAGCTTAGGACACGGGTTAGCCTTCCTGGGAGCCAAATGGTGGTAATGTTAAGGATATACCATCTTGGCGTAAAAATTTTACCAATATTACGTACAAATAAAGGCCCCAGGGTATACACCATTGGCGCATACACTCGAGGCTGCACTATTGTTGTACAACGTACGTACGAACTTCGTGTTTACTCTGCGCTTGCGTTGGGTTGGAATATCGGTGTACATTGTACAAGACATGTACACATCACAATCTGCGCGGCTATTGCACATAGAAAAAAGCAAGACAGTCAACAGTCATCATCTGCTTTGAAAGTCTTCTGTTTGTGAACCCACAAACAAGATCTGCTGTTATTCAAAACATCAGATCACATCACACTCAATTCGGTGCCTCATTTCCAGCAATCCGAGTTCTTCAAAACCAAAAAGGTAAGTAAAATATTAATCAAAATTACAATGTACAAAACAAATCAGTCCTTCTTTAGTCCTAAATGCACTACATGTATATATGAACCTCACGAAATAATCATTAATGATTCGATTTATTTCAGCATAATCGCATACCACCAGGAGGTGCTGTGGGCTGAGGGTGAGCATTAAGAGGATTGCGTACAACCCAGGATTGACTTGACTTCACAGAATCAATAGCTTCTTCTTCAACGCATCAAATGCACTACTACACAAATTCACATCACCACGGCACACAAAAAACAACCAAAAATTCATTTTATTGTATTATGTATCTTGTATGATGTTCATGATTCAATTCTGGAAATAATAAATTACGCAACATAAAAAACTAATGTTTTCGCAATTCAATTTATTGAAAGAATAGAAAGAGAAAGTAGGGCCTGTTTGTGCGTGCGTGTACAATTCGCGGAAATATGATGCACTGAAGAAGGAATATCGATATACGTCTGGTCTAGGCGCGGGTCGCAAACGTGTACATACCAGGTGTACCATGGGCCAAAATTTGTACGGCGTAAACGTATACATTGTACCGAAAATGTCTTCCGCTGGTCCATACTACGTACATCATGTACAATGTACGGAAATTGTACTCTGTTTTGCTACTGGGGATTTCCAGTTGAGCGAAGTTGCAAGGTTTCATTCATGAATGATGATTTAATTGGATTCCCGCAGTGAAGCTACACTTGATAAGGAAGCAGTAACAACCAGGGGGTGGCAAATCTCAAAGTGCCCCAATTTTTTGCCCCTCCCAAAATCTTGAACAACTCAGGTTTATTTTCACATAACACACAGAGGTTACACGTAAACAGTCAACACATTGGACACAGGCGTGACAGTGCACAAATGTACACACAGCACACAAAACGCATAGTTCTCACAGTTCAGACAATGCTCATGTATGCAGATAATGTTCACAATGCCCACAGTCCTCAAAAACATATTTCGTTAAAAATCTAAACTCTTTAAAATTTTAAACTTTTAAACTCTCTAAAATTTAACTCATATCTGAATGCACGCAGTGCACACAGAACACACAATGCTCATAGTCCTCACGGGCGACGTTCGGTCTGGCAGCTTCAAGGTGCTTGTCAAAAATAACTATAGAAAATACAAGAAAGAAGTTCGGATTCGGACTTGAAGGTAATGTCACTCCTGCTATCATCCTTCAGTAACGACCCGGGTCGTTGCTAAATGATAGGTTCTTTCATTACTTTTAACTGTTTGAATTATAAGACGTACTAGAATATATTAGTTATGATATGATATGTGAGTTTACAAAATTCAGGTCCGCTCCGAGCGAAAGTGCTGGCCAATATTGTACTTTCACGCGAAATACAAAGACCGGTGGTATGTAATGTAAATCATTCTTTTCTACCTTTAACTCTTTGAATTATACCACGTACTAGAATATGTTGGTTATGACTGGGTTTACAAAATTCAGGTCCGCTCCAAGCGAAAGTTCAGGCGAATATTCGCCAACGGGATTAATTAAAAACGCAAATCCGACAGAGAATGATTTCCATATAATTGGTAAGTATTTACTATTTTGTTTATGAACGCCAACATTAATTTTGTCGATAAGCTGGAAATTAAGTAGTTGTGTTTTTCTATTCTCTGCAGAGGCTGTCAAAAAATACTTCCCCATTTAAGTTTATCACTTCTGATGTTATGATGTTGGAAAACAACAATTGAATACACGGAAAGCAAATGCTCCAGTGTGTATTCCCAGCATATTTAAAATATGAATATTATCTATTTTAATTATTTATTAGTTTTCCACGTTATACAATATTATACTATTGTATTATTAAATAATAATATAAACTGTTGAATATGTGGATTGAAGGCCAGACCTCTGGTCAGTCTGGTGCTTACCTCTACCTTAACGCAGTAATAATTAGCATGAGCGGGCATATTTTTGAACTAGTATACACTAACAAGGTGTAGTATATGTAACGGGGCGACTCCTGACCCTTCGACTTGTGCTGTCAGACTCGATCGCGGTCCGCTAAAGCCGGTCGTCCTTCCTTCTCTTCCTTCAAAGGACCACCCTGTGATGACGCACAGGGACGTTGAGTACCTCGTAAGCCTCCGGCGATGTGGTCCGCTGTGGTGTGACCCAGTTGACCTCTGTCTCCTCTCTGCTGCTCGGGTTGGACGGAATGCAGCTTCCTTGGGCCGGACTGGAACTTAAACCCTCACTCTGGACGCACTACATGGTCTTACGACTGCCGCGGTCGCCTCTGGAGAACCACTAAGCTTCCTCCTGACCTCTGGACACCGACTGCTTGCTACCCTAACTGGCAACTAGACTGAAGGCAGGTCAACACGCCGAGGCACTGCACTTTCTTAATAATAATTTATTTACACCAAGTAAAGTAATGTGAACAGTGAGAGAGTTAGAATTGAACTATATCTATCTTGCATATGGCAAGGCTCCTACTTCTTTGTTCTCTGGAGAAGGGAAAAACACGCTCTCCTTCGAATGGGACAACTACGCACTTCATTCACTTGGGGGTTCACTTGGGCAGGAGGTTCGGGGGACGGTCTTTTCCCTCGCTCGACAACAGTATACCAGAATAATAGTATTCACTGACAGGTTGCAGTATACCAGAATATTAGTATTCGATGGCAGGCTGTAGTATACAAAAAATAGTATTAGCTAGTAGGCGCGTAAGATACCTATATTCTTGTAGGAACTAGCGTACTACTCCATACTATTTAATACAACGCTCGTGGTATACAACCAACTGCTATTTATTTGTGGGCTTGTGGCATACCATTTTCTAGCATGCCACCACATACCAATCTGTCCCACATACCAGGGTCTCTGGTAAACTTGAGGCATTCTAACTGGCACACTAGAACCCTAATACCACCAGCTACCAAACGACCTTATAGGTGATCTATGCCCTGAAGACTGGATGGAACGGAAGCGGAAACTCCCAGTCCAGAAAGCGTTGAAATCCGAAACGAAGAAAGTGTTCTTCCGTGGTGTGGACTTATTCGTACATAGATGGTAAATTTTATGACGGCTAATCAATGCTCCAACGACAACTCTCGCATCTACAATGCGAGTAGATACAACGTTAACTTTCTTACTACACTACATTATTACATTCTGCAACATGCCGACCCCTACTACAACACAGCCCCAGTCAACCCCCTATCTACTGACAAGCCCATGCCCTTCTCCCACCGTCAACACTCCCAGCAACACACATCAGTCCTCAGAAGAACCAAGCCATAGTATAGTATCGTGCATCCGCTAGACAGACGTAGGCTAGAGGTTCAAGGAGAAACATCTCCTCATTATTGGTAAACACATTTAGTCATTAAATAAACTCAGTCCTCAACATCCGTGACAGTGTCCAGAACTCCGTCCACATTATTGTAAAGGGAAACCCGAAGGTCTGGTGAGAAACCGGGGAGCACTCAGCTCCGTTGAAGAACCTGAGTTCCTGCTGTTTGGCGACTAAGATGACAGCACCCCTTTCACACTGACGACTCGTGACAGGCGACACACCTTCTGCGGACGGAAAATTCTTTTTTCACCTGACGACTCGGGACACGCTCCACATCTTTGGCGTAAGGATGGTTCATTTCAAGTGACGACACCTGACTGCCTCATACATTCGACCGACGACAGACAACGGATTCATCGCCATAAAGGGTATCAAGTGTGATACAAAATTTTGATTCGATCAAGCAGAATTCAAAATTATGATTGCTGAGTCTTAGCTCAGTCCCGAGCTAATCTCACATCCATACGTTGTACGTACACTTGTTATGCGCTGTCACGCGTTAACGGTAAACGTCAACGGCAAACCTCGTCTCGCGCAAATTGGTCATTCATTGTATTAATTAAGAGACATTTGTCACTATTGTCTCAACAAATTCTAAATTAACATTGTGGCTTATGGGAAATTCAAAATGGCGGCACGGATAGCGTCGCTTTGAGGGAGCGAACAGCAGACGTGACGTCAGGCCACATTTTTCTTCAGTAAAAAGAAACGACGGAAAAGTTAATCCCTGATAACGATAAGAGATAAGGCGTCTCCTTTTCTCAAATTCCTCAAACCTCTTGCATACAACAACCTTTGCCTCTGAATGACCAATAGGCATAATTGACTATACCTATACGCGCTATATGTGCTAATGCTATGCTATGTCTTGTGGTTAACTTGCGTCAAATGTGCATTGCGTAGATTACGTGGCCACAGAAGGTGACTGCACTACTGAAGCTTATCAGTAGTGCATGAACAGTAAAGAGAATCGTGTATTCCAAATTGCATTCAGTTTATTGCTTGAGCTAAAATATTTTAAGTGAAGAATTTTGAACTTGAATTTCATGAAGAGTGTTACAGTTGTCTCTCTGTAACCAGAAAATCCGTTTATTTTATTTTTTACTGCTGTCTTGCGGTAATGATAAACTGAAAGGTCATTCAGATTTATTCAAACTCATTGAAGTTCATTCAAGTTCAACATTTTTGCCTAAATCAGTCCAAGTTGAAGGTATTACAGTTGACTCTCTGTAATTGGTCAACTTTGGACTGGTGCATTGCAACTGCCTCGCGCGAACGATAATTAGTTCGTGAGTTTTTGTTTCATGTTCCAACTTTTGACATTTGAGAGAACACACATCGGATACAAGACAGAAAGCTACAAGCAGACACGAATACTTATTACTGTTGTCTCTCTGTAATGTATTCAGGAAAATTCAAGGACTGAAGAGAAGACATGACGAAGCCTAGTTCAACGCGCAGGTCAAATTACTGACGTCTCTCGGTAATTAACCTGATCATTCAGGACATTCAGCGGATGAGATCATTTGAATTTTACTGTCGTCTCTCAGTAAATTCAACATTCAACATTGGACTCAAGACATCACAGAATACGGACAAATATTTGTTAGAACGGTCTCGTTTTAATGATATTAGTATTATTATTGCTCTTGATAATCGCGTATGTATTCCATCATTCATCTCAACAATACCACAACATATAACAAATAGCAGACATCAGTTGAGATTCACGTTGAACATACAGCAATTCATCACGTGCAGATACTTGAATATTCAAGATTTGTTTTTGTTACTGTGGCCTCTCAGTAACAAAACTCGTCGTATTTCAAATCATTCTCTTCGTGAATTCAAGGTCAAGCTCAATTAAAATCAAGGTTCACAGTAAACATCAAACATTGACTTACAGTCGTCTCGATGTAACAGATTCAAGACAACATAAGCAAGGCGTTACCTTCTGGTTCATGACACAAACCTACTAGACTGTAAATACCAGTTAACCAGAGTTCATGGGTGTCAAGGTTTGTGACTAGACTGTAAATAAGATCCATCTGCTTTCCTCTTTTCATTCACTTGTACGTTGGATTTTACTTCTCTCTTCTGTTGTGGAGGCGTGTTTTTTATGGTTGTATTCTTTTAGCCTCTGCATTGTTGCCAAACGTGCCGTGGCTCATATATGGATTGCAATTAATTCAGCATTGCACATAACACAATTTGACATTTAAATGTCCCTAAAATGCCAATAAGCCATACTTGGAATTTTCCTATAGCGCGCAGGGGAATTAGGTGTAATTAGCAAGACATGCGCGCGGTTCAAGCTGATTGTATTCTTCTAGCATATCTGCGCATAAAAAAATACTTGTGAGGGAAACATCATCTAACATTAATCATTCAACAAATAATCAGGCAAATCTTGTATTTCTACTGCAGCGTGCCAGATGCGCCATACCTTAAGACCAGTTTCATTGTGATTCGGCGGCAATTAGATGTATTTATACGACCGACTAGCACTGAGAATAGATGCGCATTGTGGAGTAGATATCAGCGCCGCATGTAGTACTCAAATAATGGATTTGCTAATTGGTAATTATTTTCAGGGTCGAAATATTGCGCCGCGGGAGCGTCAAAGTTTCAGTAGAATTAGACGTGCTTAGTAAAATTCTATGTGCATAAAAACTCATTTCTATTCGATCAACAAATACCCAAACTTGGATATAATATAGCTGTGCTGATATTTACTCGCACTATGTGCTAATTATATGCCCGCGTGACTCGGTGCATTGTAGTGCAAGTAGATAAGTTCTTAAATTTGCAATTTTACCGGTTGACTAGCGGGAAGTACGTTCTAATTTACTTAGAATTGAAATAATCACATTTAATTTTGCACTGTGCACGCGCTACAGCAACTAATTTTTGCAACTTATTGGATTTGCATTTGCAGATGGATGTTAATGTTAAAAAACAACAAGTAATTTGCCGCAGAATTTATATTAAAGTAGTCAAACTGCTATACCATCTGACATTTGAAATACAAGATTTGGCTGAATATTTGTTGAATATACAATAAATTGTACTCATATGAGCTAGAGCATAGTTGGCAACAATGCAGAGGCTGAAAGAATACACCCAGCAAAAACACACGCCTCCGCGACATAAGAGAGGAGTTCAATCCAACGTGCAAGTGAAGGAAAAGAGGAAAGCAGATGGTACTTATTTACAGTCTAGTCACAAACCTTGACACCCATGAACTCTGGTGAACTTTACCGATCATTCGATATCCTTCTCAAATCATTGGAATTCATGGTGAAATTATGAATGTATTCCACCATTCATATGAAAAGATCCACAAGAAGCAATTTCAGTACAGCGGAGAGTAGAATCAGACTTAATCAAGAATCTGAACAAGCCTTATAAAATCCTCTGAGAAGACCCAGAAACAGTGTGCAAGTATTTCCAAGACTCAATATGGCATCAAATCAACAGCATCAATCTCCACCACCAGCCCACCTCACGCCTTTCGCTATCAATCACCACCGCGAACGCCACCAAGTAATCCCACCCCACAGAATACACCGCCACGTAACCCTTCACCACCAAACACGCCTCCGCACAATCCTTCTCCACTTCGCAATCCCCCAACCCCACCAGGACATCAAATTCCAAATGCATTATTACCCGGATTGGTTCCACTTCAAAGAGAAGCTGTAAGACAATGGTTCTTGAACAACGGAATTCTTCAACAACCCGCACCTCGTATTCAAACTCCTCAGGTCACTATCAACAATCAACCTAACAGTGATAAGCCTAAATACAAACCTAAGGAACAGACTGCTGTTGCATACATTCATGATGTGGAATCGTACTTCCTGCTTCAGAACTATCAACCCCAGAACTTTGTGAGATTGTTTCGGACATTGCTCTCAGACGAAATGAAGTACTGGTATGACAATATCAAGGACAACATCTTGAATTGGGATTACCTCAAGCAAACGTTCATCGATAAATTTGACACATGGTACGACAAGCAAGAACGAGAACGTATTCTACACACGAGAAGGCAGAAACAAACAGAAACAATATCGGAATATGTTTGGGAAATGGTTGCATTATCCAAGATGGTTTGTCCACACGAAGATACGGTCACCACAGTTCAACGTTGTCGACAAGGACTCTTGCCTAGCATCAGGGTCAGCCTTGGAACCCCATCATGTTGGACTATCGATGCACTCATTAAAGATTGTGAAGTTGACATGAAGGATCTCACTGATTTGGACAGATTCCAGAATAATCCTCGTTTTAATCCTCAAGGAAGGTCAAACAGCAATTTTCGTATTGGAAATTCGTATCCAAATTTCAGAATTTCATATTCCAATCGAGCCAGAGGCGACTATCAACAATACGAATTCCGGCCTCGTCCATACGACAATTATAATGGACAAACATCCGAGTTCAATTCTAGTCAAGATCAAGAACGAAGTTCAAACCAATCAATTCCAAGCAGAGGAAGTGCAACCTCGAGTACATCAAGGGGAAATTCCAATTATCGAGGCAATCCAAACAGAGATGAGCATCAAGGAAACACCAGAGGTCAAAACCAAGGTAAGGGTTACTCCAGTTCAAGACGTCATTACAATCATGGACATGGCTACGCTAATGGAACAGGAAATGCTCATGCAATGGCAGTCTACCCCAATCTTATTCAAGAAGAAGAAAACACTGCATGCTACAAATGTCAAGGTGTAGGAAATATGGCACACCAATGTCCAACCAGATCTCCTCTCAATATCATGACTATGGCTCAATATCCCAACCCCATTCAACGCCCATCTTCTACTTCAGCAGCAGATGACAATGGATTCAGAGCTTCAACTGCCTCTCAGACCCCATCCAATTAATTTGGAACTCACTCATACAATTCTTTAAACTCCCGAGAGAATGTGTCCAGCCAGCCCCATCCCAGATACTCCCTGTTTTAAATCTCTTCGACCACTCCCACATACGAACGTGCATTCATTACTCATTCAACTCATCACTGAACTGCAGTTCATCAATATTCGTCACTCATCTCATCAAACCGTCACAACCTTGTACAACAATCATATCATCATTGGAACAAATCAGCATTCTTCTCGTCGTACAGCAGCACTATTTTACAATTCGTCTGGGACTTTCCTCTCAGAAATTCTCAGATGTTACATTTGGAGCAAACGAAAACTACAAGTTGCTTCAAAACTATCAAATTAAGGTGGAATCCTTCAAAACAAACAATCAAATTAAGGTGGAATCCGTCAAATCAAATTGGAAATTGCTACAGAAAAAGAAATCCAAAATTGAAAACAAATTGAATGAAAAGAAATTACTAGCTCCGCAGAGCAATCAATTAAAATACAATGCAAAATTGTTAGCTTCGCCGAGCACATCAGTACGATAAAAAACAAACTAGTTCAAGATACTAAAATTTTGAAGAAAGAAATAGAAGTGTAAGGCTTGAACACAATTACAAAATCAAATTCGAGCCTCGCCTCAAAACTTTCAAGATCAGCTTCACATAGACAAATTCATTACTAAGATTTCCTCGCTATATTCATCAGTTCAGATTAGAAGTGTCTCCTTTTAATCTGCAACATTCAATTCTCTTGGAACACAACAAGCTGCCATTTTCTGGAATGAATAGGCTGATGCTCAGAAGCATTGTTACCGGATTCCCGTAAATGCGTTGCGTTACCCTTCCACAATGCACTATTCAGAATCGAGTATCGCCAACAGACAACTTCCATGGATTTCTGGCCCACCACACTAGAACGGAGCGGACATCGAGCACTTTTGGAATTGGCCGTTCCAGAGGAGGCAAGATATCGCCCGGTCCCTACATTGTACTGCCCATAAACAGGTGTAGAAGTACCGACCAGGAAAACTATAACCAGGAATGTTACAGCTGATAAAGCCTAATGCGTACATACAATTGCTTACTTACGTATTACAATACAACCACCTTCAGCAAGTTATTTTGTCAAGCAATTCTTTGCACTTCATTACACCAGTTTTTCTCCCCATGCCAACAGCAACTGCCAAGAAAGTCGCTGATTGCCTGGAAGATCATATGTTCTGTCGATTTGGAGCCCCAAAAGTAACCATTTTGGACAACGGAAATTCAGTTTGAGATAACCTTCAAAAAGCCCATTTGAGAAACAAGAAGTATTATGATTTGCGCCACAGAGATATCAAGTACAAACAGAACGACAAGATGCTGCTCAAACCCCGCTTCTTCTGCTAAGGACAAAGGATTTGCATCTGGATTGGACCCGAAATGCTCAGGACATTTTTTCATCCGCAAAAGTGTGACCCCAGTTACTTACGAAGTTTCTGAAGACATGACAAGCAAGAAAACAAGGACAATGCACGTTCAGCAGACGAAGCCCTATTTTTAAGACATCCATCTGTGAAATCTGTAAAAGCTACTCCAATCCCCATTTTAAAGAGAGTCTTGCGTAATCTACCTAGAGTAGACTACCGTAAAGCTAATTTCTGAAAGTAAAAATTAAGAAAATAAAGATACTTGCTAAGAATATGAATGCTAAGAATTGAGCTACTCCTAATAATGAAGTAGGTCATGACATGTAAATTGTGTTAATTTCTCATTCTCGTCGTATCTTCCAGGACTGTTCCCGATCGGTTGAACCAGAAGAGTCTCCTTCTGGCGTCAACGAATCTGTTTTAGAGGTGCCTTCCTTTAATCGGATTCCCAGCCCTCCCCTTACCCGTGTATTAGAGCCGACTCGCTTTAATCTTTCACTGCTTCACGATGTCTAACCGTTAAGCAAGCAAGTCAACCGAATTCTGGAAATGTCAGAGAGAAATCGAGAAGAATAACGGTCGAGTCAAGACTAGACCTCAAATTGAATTCAAATTTCTGCGAGAGAAGAAAATACACAAATTCCCGACCTATGACACTACCCAAGATTGAAAAAAAAGCTCAAATCCAAACCCAACTCCGACCTACAACCAGTGTTCACCAAATTATGCACTTTGCGAACTAATTGGGCTAAAGAACAAGATGACACACCCAACAACATCCTAAATACTTAGTCTATTATTAAACCACCACATACACCACATTGGCGCGGACGACAAACAGTTATATACTAAGTGCACATCATGTCAAATATCATCGGTGCAGTGCTTCCGTTCAACGGCACTACGGATGATTTTGAGGACTGGGTGGATGTCTTTCGGAAATTCCTGGCCGGAAACAACCTAGACGAGTCGACGGCGGCAGACCGGTGTCGAGGGATTTTCCTATCACATTTGGGTCTGTCTACCTTCACCCTGCCGATTGACCTAGTCTCTCCAAAGAAGCCCACGGACCTCACACTCACAGAACTCATCACAACACTTGGGACTCACTTCAAGCTAGCCTAACCTAACCTAACCTAGCCACAACCAAAGGTACAAGTTTGAAAAACGGGAGTCTGTTAATGCATACATCGCCGAGCTGCGTAAGCTCGCGACGACATGCAAGTTTAATTGTTGTTTGGAGGAGCGTTTGAGGGATCAGCTCATTATAGGTCTGGAGAGTGTACAGGCACAGAAGGTGATCTTCACCAAGTCAGACGACATCAAGCTGTCTGAAGTCATCTCACTTGCCTTGGCCCAGGAGTCAGCTCTAGCCAGCACTAACCTAGTACGAGTCTCGAGTCCCCCTCCATCAACAAATGTGCACAAGACGACCTCCGGTGGTAGGCAGAGGTCCACTAGGACAGCACCTCCCTCATCACAGCCCGGAACCGGTCACAATCAGACACACAGACAGCAGAAGAGTAAACAGAAGTCGTGTCCAAATTGTGGGTCCAGTCAGCACTCCACGTCAAACAACTGCCCGCATAAAAATGTAGAGTGTCATGCGTGTCACACAAAGGGCATTTTGCGAAAATGTGCCGCTCACAGAAACAGAAGCCTTCGCACAACAAGGTTTCAAAATCGCAAGTCCACGCAGTCAAAGCGGCGCGACTTCCGGAGTACGAGATACGAGATTAACATTGTTAATGGTTTTCTCATTCCTTTGAGTTTGACACAGGTTGTGAGGACTCAATACTCGGTGAGGACTTCTGGAGGAACACATTGGATTCTCCAAAGCTCCGCAACTCCAAGTTCGTGTTCACGTCATACACGGGAACGAGCTTTCGTCCACTCGGCGAACTGGACGTGAATTTCAGATACAAGGATCAGGCTGTACGTCACACCTTCCCTGTCTACAAAGGAGATTCACTTTTCGGCCGAGACCTGATAAAGAAGATCAGTGTGGATTTGGCTGAGATCCAGTCTCAGTGCCGTAAGGTGGACAGTAAATCCACTAGTGCCTTACTCAAGTCACTGTTGAGCGAATTCTCAGACGTGTTTAGTGCACCTGACGGACTCATCAAGAATTTCAAGGCCAAAGTTGTTTTGAGAGAAGATGCAGTGCCGAGATTCCTCAAAGCACGTCGAGTTCCTTTCGGTGTCCGAACAAAGGTCGACCAAGAACTGGATAAGATGGTAAGCCAAGGTGTGCTCACAAAAGTCGCGACTAGCGAGTATCACCCATTGTCGTAGCTCCTCGTTCTGACGGAAGAATAAGGATTACGGGCCATTTTAAAAACACGGTAAATCCCCAGCTACACGTAACTCAGTACCCTCTCACCAGAGCAGAGGATTTGTTTTCTAGT
>JAQFYU010002016.1:0-12957 GCA_034694905.1 Ceratophysella granulata
CACTTGGAAAACTGATTACTTGCTTACTTTTCAAAGCAATTCAGAAGTAAGTGATTCAATCTGACCACCCCTATTATCTTGCTAAAAAATCTATGTATATATAAACGTATTTACAAAATGGAATGGGCCCAACTTGTGACCTCAGTAGCTGATTATTTCGGTTTCAATCGCTCCAATAAAATGCATAACACACGTAAAACTATGAATTCCTATCTTAATTAAATGCAAAATATTGCAGCTGAATATTATACAGGTATAAAAAACTATGGTAAAATTGGCAAAATTACAAATAATATTTATCATAAAATTGATGCTTGTAATATTAATTAATTTGCCATAATGGCTGTAGGAATGGTATCAAATTTCCGGAATTTTTTCAAAGGCTTTTTTAGTCATTATCGTAACCTACAAAAGCAAAACCTTTCCCTAAAAATGTGTTGATCAAGTTTCGCCATTTTATACATTGACTTGGAGTTTAGCGTAGAAAAAGCCGACTATTTGCCAAATGGACTTTTTACAATTAATGACACAAAATTATTCGTGCTTCGGAAGCAGTGCCAGAATTTAACATAAATATTGTTTGCCATGTGTGTTTAGTGAAGATGTATTTTGCTAAGATGCATTTTTCCCAATGAACCTCAATATGGTTCATAGGGATTATTTTTGTTGGTCCAGAAGGAAAGACAAAATAGAACAAATGAAAATAGATTTTCTTTGCCATTTTATTTGTGCTTTGCAAATTTTCATTTTCCCAATTCATCATTCATCGAATGAGATTGCTGGTTCCTGGTTTTATATTTTTGCTTCAGACGGAACTTCGGAATAAAACTGAATGAAGACAGATTTTTTCGTTCAAATGTTATTCAATTCAAATTCAATTTGCCAACTAATCACGAGATAAAGCTTGTAATGAAATTCATAAAATTTGTGTTTTGCCAAGTTGAAGTAAAGTCAATTCATTCGGAGATATATGCTTTTAATGATCATTTGCCTTGCTTCAGAAGGCGCGCTATAATGTAACTGAAGGGAAAATATTTGCCAAGCAATCCTGTTTTGCCAAGATGGATTTTGCCAGTCTAAGCTCGGAAACAGGAAGAGAATGACCATTGGAAGAAGGGGAAAGAGAGACGAGGAAGTTAAGAAGACAAGGCAGGAATGTTTCTTCATATTTTTTTTCTTTTCTTCCAACAACGGAATCTAATCAATGAATCTGAGATGCAATTCTTCTTCTTCCCACCCTCCTTCTCTATACACTATGTTCCATTCTCTCTCCAAGCTCCGCTGCACAATCTACAACTTTCCAAGCCCTCCTCGTCCAACTCGTAGTACAGATTCCTCCTGGAACGGGAAATAAATGTAGTACCTGAGACCCTCCATCCACCCACGACAAAACTGATGCTTTTCCTTCTGTGTTCAACCAATTACTTGCCGTCTTCCGCTTCTTGTTTCAAAGCATGAATAATTTATTGATAAATCAACAATTTCTAAATTTATTGAAATTAATGAATGGTTTGCTTCTACTCAATAAATAGTAAATATAAGTAAAATATTAGGCACGCATATCGTCAAAATGAAAGTAGTTATTAATAATTTAATTTAAACTGAAACTAATATCAAAAATGAATTTTGTTTGTCACTGTAAATAAGTAATATACTCACCCCAGAATCTTTATTAATTTGATCATAAACTTAGTTGACGGCGGAATAAATTAGTAGTTTGCTTTAAACTTTCTTCGCATTACTGCAGTTTGGAGACCTGCTCATACCTTTGTAGCTTTATAGGTTGCTTTTAGCCGTTGGCTTCTACGCTAACATAACTTAATGAAATAGAAGTGAGAAATTTGGCATGGAAAGTAAGTGAGATATTTTGTTTGTGGTGAGACTCGGACATATTTGCGTTGAGACCAGTTGAGACTCGTAAGTCAATAGTGTTGTTCATTCGATTTGGATGTTGTCGTACGTGTTGGTATTGGTAGTAAAAGTTACAATTTCCTTGTGGCAGTATTGCATTATATGTAACATTATTTCATGGGATGAAAAGTGAACTGTGAAACCGCGTCATCACAAAATACGCAAAATACGAATACGAGTACCTACATTACTGGCATTACTGGGATAATTACTCAAATTATTTTATATATAGTTTATTAATTTATTTTAATTTGCTGTTTTTGGATGTGGCGGTTTTTGTCTGGAATCCAGAATATGTGTTGCTGTGTGCCGCCGCGTTTGCATGTATTACCGTTGACTACTATGGATATATATAGGGATTTTTGTTAACGCCATTTGAGCAGCTGAATTTTAGAAAGACGGTAATTGTATGGCGCATTTCGCAATGTCGGTTTTTGCAATGGCGTTTTTGCAATGACGTTTTTTGACGTAGTGGCTTTTAAATACTTCAAAAAGCCTACCGCTTCTTATCTTCCTATTACGTATTGTCCGCGGAAAGCCGGACTGCAGCAGCGCTATTTGCCACAAAGCGGAAACGGTTCAGCGACAGCGGGAAATTTAATGTAGCTGTCAGAAGCTAATTGAAATGGATTCTAATTCCCAAGATTATGTCAATTGATCCCGATACCCGATTTGAGGGTGACCAGATATTTTGTATCCAAGTCCCTAATTGAGTGTGCTTTTTGTAATTTTCCAGTTGACCAATGCTGGATGGACGGGAGTGTGGAGCGTGGTTCGGGTTCTGGGCCGAAGACGTGGGTGGGGATTGAGCTGATGGGCCCGACGGACTACGTGGCCCTGGGTGGGAATGACTTGCGGCTGAGCTACCGTCTGGAACCCAGTCTCTGGACTCCTCCAATCTCACCCCAGCTCCTCGTCCCTTCCATTCAATTGACTTTCTTAGAAGATGATGGGACGGAACGTTTTGTGGCCACAACGGATCTTCTCACGCTCCCCTCATCCATATGGAATCAAGTAAGAAAATAAGAATTAACGCTCTATCTGGAGTTGGCCTGGCATTGAGCTCCAGGCTTCTTTCTCCAAGGGAGACATGTCGAGTCATAAATGTAAACTGTACCAGCACAAATCGTGTCCACATCAAGATGTTCTTTCTGATAAGCTTTTTCGTCAATTTTTTATAGTTGATTTTGCCAGGCTGATTTTTGTCAACTTATCCCATGATTGCTAAATTGCCCACAGACACATCTTAGATTGCATGAAGTCAGATTGCTTGGTGATGAGTTATTTTGAAATTAGAAAATAAGCCTTCCGTATTTCAAGGAAAATCAGGTACATTAAAGTTTGAACACACCTTATTCCAAAAGTCATGTAGCTTTGACTGCATGTTTTACGACCTATGCTCTAAGGTACCCATCGATACTGTATGATAGCCTAAAAATCGGGTAGATCGCATGACAACGCTGCTACCAGCTACCAATACCGAATTCTACATAGAGAAGTTGTTTCCAAAAAGTACTTCTTTTTATCAGAGATTCAAAATTTGGGCACACGACATTATGGTCATCTTTTGAGTCATCCGTCGTAGGCTGTCTTTTTAGCTTTGGCATTACTCAGCTATGTACAGGTGCTTTCATTCTTTAAAAATCCAGATTCACCAATATTTAATATTATTCTCATGAAATAGCTTAGTTTCACCACCAAATGACTTACTTTCACTATAACTTACTTCCGCCATGAAATACCTTAGTTTTATCGCAAAATATCTTAGTTTCATCGCAAAACAACTTAGTCTCACCACAAAATAACTTAGTTTCACCGAAAATTTGCATTTTTTTTACCATAACTTAGTTTTGCCGTGAAATAACTTATCTTCACCGCAAAATGACATCTTTTTACCGCAAAATAACTAGTTCCACCGCAAAATAGTATTTTTTATCACAACTTAATTCTTCCACAAAATAGCTTAGTTATAGTAAACGTTCATAAGTTAATTTGATACATTTTGCAGTTAAGTTATGGTAGAATAAATTAGGTTAGGTTTGATTTACCCTGCGAGTATCTCCACCAAGAATTACAACCTATTAATAAGCTGCATAGGAATATCCTGGTCTGGAATATGAGCACAAAATTTGCGGCTAAGTAGAAAATTTTACGATGAAGAACATAATTTATTTGCGCCGGAACTTAATAATAGCCATGGATAAAAAGCGAAATTAAGTTTCCCCGATTCGGCGTTCAAGTCCAGATTTGGGACGACGTGTTAACTGGATCTGTTAGTTCCTTCCTGTTAATTTTTCCGGTTCCGTCCGGCATGCTGCTGATGTGGTTTCCTTGCCCTTCTCCAGTTCCTAGTTGGAAGTAATTGAGTTGGAATAGGAAAACAAGAAAGTCTGAGGAAGGCTGGAGGGGTTTGGGGAAGTGCGGCTGGTGCATGTGTGCTTTGAGCCAGTGAAGGTTTTTGAGAAGATACATTGAGAAGCTGTGAGTGAAAGTCTGATAGAAAAGTGAGGTCCAAACCAACAACTCCTTCCTTGGGATTTTTATTTGATTTTCTCCTTTTGTATTTTCCCCTTCTGTTCTTCTTCTTCCTTCTTCTTTTTTTCCCCTTTGATTTGACTTTCCAGTCTCCTCAGGCCTCTTTCTTCTCCATGTATTTCATTTGATTTGGGCAGAAGGAAGGAAGGAAGAAAAAAAAAAGACGGTCCGTGTTCCCTTCTTCCCGTCCAAATTGTCCTCCGCTCCGCTCAAGGTGATATATGATGGCCCAACTCGGAATATTTAAACAGAGCATTACCATTTCTCCGCCACCATCCGCCTATCTCTCCCACTCACTGAACACACATCAATTTGTAATTTCTCACGCTCACTCACCCCCGTCCAAGAACCACGTACGCACCAACTCATATGTTCCCGCCTTTCCGACCCAAGATCAAGAGTTGGTTCAGGCCCCGGGTAGCAGCCCAAAAGTCTGGGGTAGCGGGTTTTTAGGGTTTCATCCCCGGGTAGCAACTATGGGAGGACAAGCTATGTAATAGAATAGGTAGTTGACCATATACAGTATTGAGAGCGCTTTGCTACCCTTGCTACCCTCTTGCTACCGGGTAGCACAAAAACCCAAAACCCAGTCCTGTGCACGACTCAACACTGCGTTCAAACGCTTCAACACTGATTTAATAGGAACTTGGTCAGAAAGTTGTTCTGGTAGAACTGGTGCTTGACCCATGTCAGGTTTCCATTCCTGGCTTTGGAAAATCCATCTGAACGTTTCGAGTGTGATATACGCTTTTCTCATGTCAGTGTCAGACTGCTAATCGTGTATGAGCTGCATATTTTATTTTACTTTGGAATCCAGCATATGTTATTTGGCACAAGTCCATTATTTCTCAATTTTTATGGATCAATAGGTACGTCGTGTGATCTACCGTAGACAAGAAAAACCGGTGACATTCAAAAATCGGCGTCTTTACAAAACAAGCAGCGTAAATTGAGAGCCTGTCTTCTAATTTAATGTCACTGTGATTAAATTTTGCGATTTTTACTTTACAGACTGAACTGGAATCTACATGTTTCATATAGTTCAATGTACTGTATATTGCGGAAACGACCTATCTGTTTTGCGATTTTGCATAAGTACTGCATATAATATAGTTCAGATGAGATTGGAGACCTATATTTCTCAAATTATATAGCAACTAGCAACTCGCTCCACGACTTTATGTGCGATCTACAATTTTGGGGACGGAATTACATTGCAATATGAGTGGAAATTCCTATTGTTAGTAAAATATAATATACGTATATGCTAGTAAGTGTATGAGCTGAGAACCCGTTTCTTCCTTGTAGATCGCACCACTATTGGGTACAGTACCCGAAGCTCTAAACCTATGATAACATTTACGTAGCACATTTGTACTAGTGCCTGGACCCCGAATGAATCGCTTTTCTTGTTTTGACAGATCAACAGCTTGGCCGCATTTGAGGTCTACATTTCTCCTCATTTCTAACCCGTAGATCATTTTCTGTAGATCACACATTCCAATTCTGCTTGTGCGAACGGAAAAAGTATGATCTTCTGCAGATTTCACACAGAATGCATAAAATATACGTATACATGTGCTCGTTCGGTCCTTTAGTCCTGTAGATCACACAATATTGATGTGTACTCGAAGTACTACACATAAGAATCTATCGTTCCTACTTTTCACGAATCACAGACGACAATAGGGTGAGCATGATTTGAATTTTGGCTTATTGTTTGGGGATCTCACGCCGAATTCGAATCCGAATATCATATATCACATATCACATGCCACATATTCCGCTTTCAATGTAATCTACCTTTCATACTTTCCAATGCACTTTCTTCCTTATCCCTTATGCTGACATTTAATTTTCCTATCAATATTGTTTTACCTTTTTATTCTTTTTCAACAAATCATACTGAAGCGGAAGAATCCGGTACGCAGCGGGTATATTAATATTGGTACTTTGTATTTATTATATTAGATGGGATTTTAAAATATTGTTACCCTGGAGTTAGATAAGAAAAATATGAGTGCAAGTAAAAAGCCAGACGAATGAATGTAGATCACACTAAATTCAGTTAATGCCACCATAAACTCACATAGTCATGTTGAAGGGTGCTCAAATCTGAATTTCGAGAGTTCCAGTCTTAATTACGACTTTGAACTCCGAAACGCCAACATGTTTAATTTGGAAGAAGTGCTATTACTTTTTTCCACCTAATAATTACCAAATGAGACTCCTCGGTTCCATTTGGAAGCCTGGCTCACTTTTTCCTGGTTTCGGAAAAAGAGGGTTGAAAATAATGAGAATATTATGAGGCTGAGAGGGAGCTACCGGGTTCAAGCCACTAATTTCCTTATCAGAAACACACCTTCCCGAATTCCGTTCTGAAATAACGAGCTCCTCTGCCGTCTCCCCTAATATTCTAATATCTTCTAAAGTATAGGATCCAGCCTTCCACACCGCAGATCTAATCTAAATTGGGCCTAGTTATTTAATTAAATTCCGAATTTCAAATTTCAACCCTCTATCTAATCATTAATCAGAATCTAATTGAAGTTTTGGCCTCGGTTCATATTCTTTCCTCAGCAGACTATACATACATAAGACTTGTTTTATTACCTCGTCAAGAATTTAAAATAATTTTTGTATAATTTTACCAATATTTTTGTCTATAGAATTGAGATAAAATTGTGTTCCAAAAACCAGCGCGCGTCATGCCCTAACTTTTAACGAAGTAAAATTGAGATTCAACTAGCCACATTTTAAATCATGGAATACATATGCCTTTGCTACATATATTGTATGGCAAATGGAATTCAATTCTCATTTCCCGCCTTTTGTTGCTTGTATCTGCGTGCGCAGCTGAGTTATGGCATGTGAAAAGAGTAATTCAACTCCCACTTGCCGTATTATTTAACATACGGCAAAGAACCATATTCAATCAACAGGATTGCGATATCTTTATAGTTTCGTTAGTTTTTGAGCTATTCAAAATCTCTGTCTTCGAGTTTCAAATCGTTGTTCGGAAATTGCTCAAGCATTTTTTTAAAAAACGGTCTTCATATCGTAATGTTTTCCATTTCAAAGTGTATTCTACATAAAATCGAGGAAATTGAATTCACAATTCGAAAACATGGCTAAAATATTCATAACAACCTTTCCTTACAGATAATTTTGGTTACTCTCTACTGTAACGTAAGTCAGTCAGTTGTTTAGAAACTCGTATACGTTTTAACCTAAATTCCTTCATTGTAACCTGAGATCTGAATATTTCAACATGCCCGGAATCTATTGAAATGACCCTCGTACTGCTCACTGTATTGTGTGGTGTTGAGCGAATTGGTTTTGAATAGAAAGTACATAGAAACGGATCCCATCATCATCCTCACCATATTTTCACAAAGGAAAGTTTCTGAACAAGTAGTGCTATGAGTCGTTCATACAACGGTGTGTGTACTTTCCCCTCTCAACGCGTATGTCTGTGTACTCTGTGCCAGTAGGGTAGAGAGAGACTGGGAAGGTAAACATGATGCATTTTGCATTGCATGTTGAATGGATGCTTTCATCATCTAAATAAAAGATACATACAAGTTTGTTGAAACTGTGAAACATGGATACGTTGTTGGTGCGTTCTTCATTCTATGTAGGCTCATCTCCCCCACTCATGAATTATTGCACGCACTCCTAAGTAACTAATTACTATAATTAAAGAAGGAAGGGTGACTGGCCCCTCCAATGATACATGTGCCGTGTAGCAAGTTCAATTCGAGTAGCAAGGAAGCAGATGGGAACGGGACTAAAACTAGATGTGCAGATATGCAGGTACTCAGGGACCATCGCCAAAATTTATAATATGGTATAATGTTTGAAAATACAGATTCTGTCAACAGTAGCATTACGATTTACGATTGCATGATGAATTAGTTTTTGGTAACAATGAACGGTCGATATTATTTTCGATTACTTAAAAATGAACTCAGTTTCCGTAAATACTCGTTGCTGCGTTGAGTATTCGTTCATTATGCGGAAAGTCATGATAAGTTTTGGAATCTATTTTAAAAAATCATAGAAAAGGTCATTCATTATTATTTTTAAATATTTTGAAAAACTAAAGTATTTCAATTTATTAATGTTATCAATAGAACAGAGTTATAAAGTTGTTCTGTTCCGGCTGCAGAGTTTTTCCAAAGTTGAACAAATATCATACCCACCCACCCTGTATATAAACTAACAGCGCTCCGAACGTTTTAAATTCGTGCTCCATCATTTTTGTAAATACTTTGAATATTATATTATGGGACGAGGGTTGTTTAATAATATTTTGATATCTTTTAATTTTTGTTTAGCACAGATATTATTCAGGCAGCCCGAGTTGTTGTATTTTCGAGTATATTAGATTATTAAGCAGACAAAATTGGTTAGATTTAAGATTTAACACGTCAAAAAGTGTTCTTTGGATATTATTGAACACTTTCATTATTAATAATTAAATAAACCTTGAAGATTAACGAAAGGAAATATTTTTCTAAATTTTAATGAAACTGCATCCCATTCCACATATTAGTAGGCTTCCAGACGTGAATAATTTTACCTATTTATTATGATTAAATCCTGTCCAATTTATAAAAATATAAACAATTCTTTAAATTGAAGGACATGACATATGCCAGGCTTGTTCCACGTGTTCCATCATCCATCACCCAACAAACTTGTGTTTCGATCCAAAAGTTTTGTCAATCTAATCCAATCAAAGATGACATCAAATCCTATTAACCGTCCCTTGTTGTTTCTCTTCCAGGTTTTGTTCGAATGTGGCATTGTGGTTCGCGGTGGCGTGTACCGACTCCGACTCCTGTCCCCTGACCCACAAACCGACTACTTCTTCAAAAGCCTCAACGGTGTCCCAATGGAGAACTGGCGGGACGGTCTGGAGCTCCGTACCCTGTACCCCACCATTGACTTTGACGTACCCCATCTTCTCGAGACCTACACAACACCCGTCATCATTTCCTTCGGCCTGACCCGAAGTCTGTGCAAAGCCCAACATCCGCTCCCACCCACACACCTGGTTCTCTCCCGCCCTGCCACACTTATTAATGAGCCTTCGAGAGATTTGAGCCGAGTCATTATGGAGAACCCACTCAGTCGACTCGAGGTTCGTTCCTTCCCCTTGTCTATTCTTTCCTCATTTATCACTCTTAATAGGAGCGTAATGGAATGTTTCCACGTCTTGCCCCAAAAACCATTGTCTTTCCTTCTCAAACCCAGAAACTTGGTGTCTTTTCCGGTTTCCAGAGACAAACAAGTTGGAGAGACATAAATCTCTCTGTCCAGAGACTCTACGCATGCTAGGAAACAATGTTAACAATAGGAAGTGGTAAATAAACCTAATTTCAGGGAGTTTTACTTGAGCGTGGAACTCAGAAGTTTGATTTGGAAACACTACTGTTTCCTTTTCCTCAAACCTGAGCTCACTTCTCAGCTACCTAGGCCAGAATACAGAATTTTGGACTTTGATTTATGTAGAGTACTCATGCAGAATTGTAATATGAGGTGGAGGAGACCATGCCACTTGGGCATCCGTCGTTTTCGTGCGTAGCATTAAAAACCACAAGAGTAAAAGCCGCAGCATTAAGCACCGCAACGTAGAAATCCCAGCTTAAAACATAACTTTATAACTTTATAATCTAAGATAACGAGCAACATGAAAATCGCCATATAAACCGCAACCCGCAACATAAGACACAGATATATTTCTAAAAGCTTTTCTAAAAGAAATTTCGTGTAGCATCGTATATTTAGTGTTAAGTTCATGTTACGGTTTTTAATTTGGCGGTTTATATGTTTCTGTTTGCAATTTTGTGGTTTTTAATTTGGTTGCCTATATTTTGCTATTTTTAATTTTGGAATTTTATGCTGCTATTTTTAATTTGGTGGTTTTTATACTGATCTTTTTAAATTTGCGGTTTTTTGTTGGGTTTTTTATGTTGATGTTTGTAATTTGGCTATGTTGCTGTTTAACATTTTACGGCTTTAAATTAGGCAGTTTTTATGTTGCAATTTTTAATTTCCCGGTTTATATATATTGATGTTTTTATTTTTGCGACTTTATGTCGCTATTTCTAATTTTGCGGTTTTTATACTAATGTTTTCACGTTAACTATTTCTATGTTCGTGTATATAATTTTGCGATTTTTATGCTGGGTTATTTATGTTGGATTTTCAAATTCTTCCGGTTATTATGTTGGTGTTTTTAATTTTTTGCAGCTGTTATGATGCGGTTTTACTGTTTTGGTTTGTATTTTAGGTTTGTAGTTTTAATGTAGCTGTTTCTGGATTGCGGCCTTTTGTTGTTGTTTTTATGTTGCGGCTTTTATGTTGGTCTTTTTAATTTTTGCAGTTATTACTCGTAGCTTTTTTTTTCGTTTTTGGATTTTACGTACTATGATTGTTGTTGCTATTAATTTTGTGGTTTTAATGTAGCCTTATTATTCAGTGCGGCTTTTTTATTGCGGTTTGTATGTGGCGATTTCTATCGATGCGGTTTTGATGGGTTTAGATTTCCGCTTATTTTGAAACCGAGTCCAATGCATTTTGTCGACCATGAATCTCAATTCTCGACAATTCGAATGTCGAATATGTTGCGTCATATGCCTGTGTTCAACTAACACGCCTGAAATCAGCTCAGATTTAGTAGGATAACGTGCTGGAACGGATCTTTAGAGAACGAAGAGCCTGTTCCTATAAATCTGTTTTATGTATACATAGAATAACTCGTGTAAGATTGGAATTGGATCACCAACAACGTGGAAATATTTCACGAGAAAATGCATGTCGCTTTACAATAGTAAAAGTTGAGCTCAGGATTGTTATAGGCAAACTAGAATTTGAGAAAAGTTTAGCTTTATTGTATGCATGCACTCATGGCCTCAAATCGGAGTGCATCTCTTCTACAAACTTGAGAATTGAAGGCAAAACTTGGAAATTCTTTGGTTGAAACTTGGAAAACGTGTTCATTTTCCTTTATATAATGTACGACGTACGGCTAAGGAGCCAGTTAAGATTTTGCAGTGTTCAAACTTTCGATCCACTAAAATTTCTGGTACAGAGGGTATGTCGACAACAATTTCGCTTCTTTTGCAAAAAATAGTGCTGAGTCAAGTGCAATTACGCTTTATTCAAAATACATCCGATAAAAATTAATTAACTTAATTAAATCTTTAAAAAATGGCTTTTCAATTTTTAGTTAGCAATTTTAGGTTATTTAATAAAAAATTTAACAAATAGAACAACGTTGATTTTGTTGATCATGCGTTCATTGCAATTCAGCTTTAATTTTTTTAAATAGTGAAGAAAATTTTCAAATCTCGTGCTCACCCTGTACTTCCGAAGGCTGTTTTCAACTTAGAATTTTGCAACTTTCTCGTAGTGTAGTCAAATAAGGCTCTCAACCTTGAATATTGAGTACAATAGAACCCAATTTTTGCTCAAGTTTGCGGAACACTACATTCAATATAGAACGCGATACTATTTGTAGCTTGTAGCGTGTAGCATCTTGGGAGTAGGCCGTGAATGTGAATCCAGGTCTCCGCTCAGGTTTCCTCGTCTTGGTTTTTATAGTCGGCTCGGTTGGGTCTATTTTTGGGTAGGATTGGAAGTTGATACAAGTGTAGAAATAACTGACATGGAAAAACTTTTCTGGAGCATCCAAATAATTCTTAATGCCAATTAAGCCATGGCTGAGAAGAGGCGAGGGAACGGAGTAGTGGCACAATTGACTGGTTGGTCAAGACCCAGTTCAGACCAGCGTGCTTAAGAACCTTAATACCCTAGTTTTCCTTCTTCTTCAGAAAAGATAAAAACCGAAAACCGAGAAATGTAATAAACTTAAAACCAGCTCCTATATTGAGTTCAGCTCCTTCCACTCAACCCAAAGTAGAAGAGCCTTCTCAAAATTTGAGACCAGTAAGGACTTATGGAATAAGCCTATCTGCCCGCCAAATCTTCTGTCGGATCAGTAAAAATTATACTAAAAATAAGGAAAATAACGAAACCAGATTGTATGAAAGTAAAAAAAATAAAAAGTACGACATTCAAAAACGTGCTACCAAAAATCACAGGTCCCATAAAAAATTGCCAACTTTTAAAAAATATCGCAGTCGCCAGTCGCCACCAAGCTACGAAGCTAGAGAGACTTGGCAAAATCTTTCATTAGAAGTATAGCCGATTAAAGGAGAATTTTTTGAAGCCGATTGAAGGTCAATTTCGAGATTTTTCAAGAAATATTGAAAAAATAATTACATTACATCGACATGAAGGAATATTCCTCGGAGCAGCGCTATTTTGCGAAAAATATTAATTATCAATAAAATATTACAAATCATTTTAAAACAAGATACGCAGACCGTGTGCTACTTTTTAGAATTTATCGCTCTGTTTTCCCGAGTATTTACTTAAATTTTGCAAAGCCTTTTAATATATTAAAAAATTCGAGTTGAATAATATCGCAGTATTATC
>JAQFYU010002017.1:0-12957 GCA_034694905.1 Ceratophysella granulata
TGTTAACCGACTCACCCTGTACATTTAGGGTACGGGCCCACGCCCGGTCCACGCCCAATCCTTATCCACGCCCAACGATCTGGCAACATTGCTCCCACTTCCACGCCCGGCGTGGGCGTGGAAGTGGGCGTGACGGGCGTGGAATTTAGCAGTTCCCTAATTAGGATTAGGATTTGACTAAAAGGATTGGTGCTGCCATGCACACAGTCAACTACATATGAACTATGAACTAATCTAGTACATCTTTATCTTTGCATTATAATAATACTTGTACTTGTACTAAAAGGCATTGCGAATTGCGAAATCTGCCATTATGAGCACATTACGAGCTTGAATTGAATATGAGTTTCCCTTCCTGCTTGTTTGATGCATGCATGCAGTATGATGCAGCATGCAGTTTGTTGGTATATTTCTCTTGGAAAGCTTTTGCCATTTTTGCCTGCCTGCCTTGCCTTTGTGAGTTTCACATTTTGGATTTGGAGTGGTGTGGTGCAGGGAGAGGCACGGAGTTTCTCGCTGCTCTCCACAAAAAATATCAATTTTATTTTACATTTTAGTCATTATTCTTATATTTTATCACTATTTTTACATCGACGAACGTGACAAACGCAGTACTCAGTATAGGGTAGGACAGGGCAGAGGTCAATTCGCTGATTTGACATTCTGGTGATGGAGGATATTGGTGACTGGGCTGACCTGCCCTCCGTCGTCCTCCACGAAGTATTCAAGTACCTTCCGCTCCAAGACAGATTGAGGGCCTCATCAATCTCCATCAATTGGCGAGCACCCGTCTTCCAGGTAAACAAAAGTGTAGTCGCAGACAGACGATGATAGACGCAAACACAAGCATTAAGGTCAGGTCACAAGTGGGCCATACACCATACCATACAGCTGCAAAAATCAAGGCTCAAGGCACGAATGTGAATGTGGTGCATTGCAGTTGCATGCATACAGCATAGGAATGACGTGAAAGCAAAGTCACATGCAACTTGTTAATTGGATGGTGATATTTGTTAATTATTTGTAGACGTGTCCATATAAACGGCTGGACCTCCAACTGGCAAACTACGATTTGGATTGTCAAAAAGTTCGATTCTTGGCCTCACACTTTGCGCACAAGGTACCTGAGCTCAGTCTCACATTCAACGCGGCCAACCCGAGTTCCCTCGAACTTGTGAGCGAGATCTTGGCTCTTGTCGAGTCCAACACGGCACTCCGGACTCTCAACCTCCGCTGCACGGATGACTCACTCTCCAAGGAACTATTCTACGGACAGACTACGTCCGCTCTCATTCTCCGCAAGTACTTTGTCAGGTACGACTACGACTACGAGCCAACTTCCCCTTGGCGTATGATGTATGACTTTGCCCGTTTATTTTATTGAACGAGGAATCAACTTCTGACTTTCGGGGTTACATAATGCAATTCATTTGAATTTTTCCATTGTTTATAGGAAGGTGTTATATCCTTTGAGCGCCGTGCTACGAAGCCGAAACTCTCTTCAGACGCTCAGTTTCCCGTTGATTGCGGAGATTGCAAGAGATTGTGGAGCACATGAAACAGTTCACTCAATGCTGCTGTCGACGAGCAAGGTTCACTCACTTCATCATCTCTTCCTACACATTCTTCCCACTCCGCCAAGGTTCAAGCCAACCATGGCTCTTACTCAAACCGGCAGCCCTTCTTCCGCGGCTCACCTATCACTCGTCAACACACACGCCTTCGTGCATCTCCAGGTAAGGGCTCCACAATCCTCCTCACTCTGGCTTGACTATGCACATGATTCAACTATTTTCTGCCTGATTGGCCTGATTGCAGATGTTGAGTGTTGATCTGTCCGTGTTGAGTGATGGAGTTCTGTCTACTTTGGGCCTCAACAGTCAGAGCGGAGGTCTCAAGCGTCTGACGCTCACAGCATTCCAAGGAAACATGACCGTTTCCAACACGGGTTGGACTGTCTTCGCTAGCAACAAGTACTACTAATCACAATTAAACCTAATTGGGTCTGCCGCAATGCAACTCGAAAAGCAACCGCGTCACTTCAATATTCTGTGCTGTTATGACCTGACGTGAAAATCTAACTAAAATTGATTTGATTTTATAGCCCAGTTTGCGGTGTGCGTTTGACTCTGCTTGGCGGAGGATGTGTTGTGAGCCCTGCATCCGGCCTTCTGTATCCGGCAATGCGGATTACTCACTTTCGTGCCCTTTATTGTAAGGAGCTCCGCATGACGGCTCTCAATTCACTCATTCTCTGGAACGAGAGTTCATTGCTTCATCTTGAGTTGGTCAATGAGAACTACGACTGGATGGAGGCCATCTTGAACGAAGGTGACCTCGAGGAACACCAATTCCTAGACCCTATTATTTACGCCGCTTGGAGATGCCCCAACCTTGCCAACATCAAAATAGGTGACATGACAGCTTCTACTCTGTACTTACAGAACCAAAGTTGCCCTTATTTTGTGAACGAAGCATTTTCTCACCAGTCCGATTTCTTCCACTTGACACAGGGTTCATGTACTGTGGCCAAAATTTGGTTGGAATAGCTCGACTCAAGGGTGCAGGCCTGCGAAATCTCGAAATCCCAAGATCGCAGGTCATCTATCACAACATGCATCAACTCTCAAAGGTAATACATTTTCATCGCACTTAACAACTACCTATATTGAAATATGGGATGTCAATAGTCACATGCCACATGTTTTTCAATGATTTACTCTATTTTTAGGAGGTGAGCAAAGCTTTGTCCCGACCTTGGACCCCAGTCCAGGACTGGACTTGCGAAAGAGGACTCTCACGGTCCCAGGCTCTCTCTCGGAAGGTCCTTGCTGCTTCCAAGGCCCTTCTCGTCGACGAGATCTAAACTCTGAATGAGTTGAAGACTCAAGGACGTGGGCCCTTCTTGATGTCTCTCTCCCTTCACTGTTCGTTCATCCACATCATCGCCCACATCATTCAACTAACTACATCATCCTAAAGCAGAATTAGAAGTCAAAGACTGCTTGAACAACGCACCTCGTCCCATCGACTCAAATGTACCTGGTACTCATTCCTCCGCACTGTACGATCCCTAACATTATAAGAGCGCATTTAATTAAGTCCTTTTTTAACGCACGGCTTTCACTCAGCCACTCGAAACTCGCATTTATGAGTACTCTGCGCAGTCGCCGCAGCAGAACCAAGTTCCTGACCTAATTAACAGGATGGGAATTGAGGAAGTCAGGTACAGACCAAAATGTCCAATGCAATATTCAAGTTGTATGTATATAGCCAAACAAGCCAGCACTACTTGAGGGTGCTATAGAAGTAGCGCTTGGACTTTTCTCTAAGACACCCTTGAAGTTCATACATGAATTTAATTGGCTTCATTCAGGATTATTTGGACGGGTTGGGTCGAAAGGTGAAACCTACGATAAGCTGCACTAATCAACCCAACCCTTTACTTTAAATTGTAAATAGTTAAGAAGTTTTAGGAGGGCAATAGAATAGCCCTGTACACTTATTGTACAATACAATATCATTCGTCAAGCTGAAGCAGTTTGGAATCGAGCTTTAGCCGTCCTTCTGTGCTGCTTCAGCTTGGTGCACGAGAGCTAAGGACATCGATTACTAGGAGCCCTAGTATGGAGCAAATGACTGGGCTAATGCTTCCGATTCAAGGTAGCAGACTAGACTAGGAACAAAAGAACTAAGGCTAAGTGCGAAGAGGAGGTGCTACTACGAACTTCCAGCTGTGATAGGCCAAAGTTGTCACCACAATACTACTACGTTGAATGTCCAGGCAATGTGGTGCCTCCAGTATTAGCCAACTTCGCACATCTTCAGCATTTCATTCCACCGACTAGCATCTAGTTGGACAACCAAGTCTGTGATCATCTCGAGCAACTATCGTTCCCCAGTTGCCCCAAACAAGAGCAGTGCTCAGAAAGTCACGAATCAGAAAGGAAGAAGTTCTGAACGGGTGACCAGTAGCCGTAAGTGGATTCCTATTGACACAAAGCCGCCTGATTCGTCCGAAATCCGAAACTCTCTGTAACTACTAATTTCACAAAGTTTCTAATATATAAATGTCAATCTCAGTAATGTGAATCGAGCGGATGTGTCTAACATTCCATTAGTTGACTGGGTCCTCAAATTCCGGCTATTTGTCGCCTTAGAAGCGTATTAGACCCAAGAGAGGTCGTGGTCCAGTAACTAACGACAGTCGCCTCATCAAAAGTACCTCACGCAAACAAATCAAAGAACCACTAATAACTCTTCTCATTGGTCGAGAAGCTGCAACGGAAAGACTGACACACAAAGGCGGAACACACGTGATTAATTATTCTGCTTGTGACCGTTGATCTAAGAATCCTAGGCACAAAATAGAAGTGACGCGGGTTGAAGGCTCACAATCGTAAGTAAAGGTAGCCAACCAAAGAGGAGGTCATAGGTCATGCCTGTGCCACTGCCTATTACCTCACAAGCTATGTATATTGTCATTTGTCATAGGAGACTAGTTGCCAAAGGTCAAATCCGAGGTTGAGCCTGGTTTTTAAGATATCTTGGATTCCCATCGAGACTAGGGAGAATCTGCAAACTACTAACTCTAAGAATTATAACAGGATGTTCACAAGTCAGTCAGCCCTCGTCCACATTATAAATCGCAAAATAGGAGAGTACCTGAGACGAACTTGGGCCTGTGCATGCACAGAAATAAGTCTAGTGTCTACAAAATCCAATCCTCGCGTTGCGCACTCTTACCATTTATGCGCCTTTCGAACTTAGCGTAGTTATGCCCTTCTCCCCGCTCCCACCCACATTTCTGTCTGCGAATATTTTATTCTACGTTACATTCTGACACTCATTTTACAAAACCAACACGATACACAACTTGAACTTTCTATTGTTAAACTTCTATTGGCATTAGCAAGAAATTTTTAGAACACCGGATTCTTATATGTTCACTGATTCACTTTTATTTCCACAGATGTAATAGAATGTAAATCAAGGAACAACTACTACTGTTATTCTGTACGATATTAATAAAATTGGCTCGATAATTACACGCTGCAATGGAATCTGTATTTTGTACTTTTTGAATGAGTGGAAATGCTAGGTTCTCATTGCTCGGATAAATCAAGTGACTAGATTAACTAAGCATTTGGCAACCATTAGATTCAAAGTACAATGGGTGTTGGGTGTGTAAAAGCTAAGATGCCTGGATTACGACAATGTCTTTGTTGGCGGCCTGGATTAGGGTTACGAGAAGGAATACCATTCCGCCGCAAACGACAGAGAGAGTGACAAGTGTGACCAGGACCTGACTGTCAGAGTCACCGACAGGAATGTATACCGTCCCGCTCTTCGCGTTCTGAAATCAAACAAACTATGAAAATCGGTTGTCGAAAAAAGCGGTTCGCAATTGCCGAAATGCTTTATTCATATTTAAGATTTAAGACTCACGGCCTTATACGGGAGATCAAGCCATGGACATTCCTGTCCATCTTCAGCCGCCTTGTGACACGGAATCGTGGTAATGGGGCAGTTGGCTAGTGCACCAGGCTCCATGTCCCATTCTTCACAACGGAGCAGGAGATGGGGCAATGGGAGGGTAACGGGAGTGTAGCCAGCAGGGTTCAGCAACCCTGTCCTTCGTCCTATCCCGCCTTTCGTCCGGGAATGACTCCGTGGCTTTTGATATCGGTAGTGGAGAGGAAGGCGAACGCTTTCTGTCGATACCAAGTTTCCTAAAAGTCACAAGCATTAGCTACAAAGATTTATAGACTAGCAAATTGTCCGGGATTTCACTATTCACTTCACAAGTGCAAAGACTAGGTATTGATATCATGTATTTAGCATTTAGCTGACATCTAGGCTTCACCTGTGAGTATGGGTTTAAGCTGGACGAAAAGAGTTGAGTTCGACGTGGCCAGCCAAGCGGGTGACTCGAGGTCAGTCCACTTGTTGAACAAAAGGATGTGGGAGTGGGCGGGAGAGAGTGCAAGTTCGTAGGGATCCACGTAAAGGTCTCGCGGCAGAGTTGTCAAAAGAGCGAAGACGCACTGAGATGAACGGAAGTGGTTCAGTGGAATCCCGGAATTCGTTATCGTCACCTCCACACTCTCTTCAACTTCCCTGGAAATAAAACGTGCATTATAAGACATGGCTGTTTGCGCGGCGGCGTCGATCATCTAGTACAATGTCAAATGCTGTGTGGTACCTATGAAATCCTTCTTTGGTTATAAAGCGGATGAGATTAGGATGTAGACCTTGTAGAAGGGGACACGGCGGAGGTGGAGTCTGGAGGTGGAGGTCCGATCCGCACAAGCACCCTCCTGCTCCCGACAATAATAGTAACAGGACACGGAAGTGCATTTTGTGCATTTCCCAACCATTTACTAATTCTAGTTAATTAATCCATAATAAAATAATCCAAATTAAAGTTAATTCCATGGTAATTCTTAAGAGTAATTTCTCGTATTGTATTGTATATCAAGTCACCAAGCTGAAATTCGGAGTCAACAGAGAGGGTTCCAGTTCCAGTACTGCTCGTGCTCACATCTCATATGTCATCATGTCATTTTCATCGGTGAACTTGCAAAGTTGGATTTCGGTTGTTTCCTGGAAATAGTTCTGGATTCTTGGGTTCTGGATTTTTTGAATTTCTTCATTTCCCGCGTTTCCCGCCCTAAGTAGCAGCAGCATACCACACACACTCAATCAATCAGCAAAAAAGTCATAAATCGGGAAAGGAGTGACTTGTTGTACGAAGGACGAAGCGGACATTATTTTATTATTCGTCAATCTTTAGTAATTAATTAATAATAGTTGTCGTTTGTCGAGTGAAGCACCCTCCTGTCCACTTTGAGGCTGACGCTAGCAACTTCACCATCACAACACACAATCACCACCAAGAGCCAAGACACGAGACACACACGTTTCTATTCAAAGGCAAGGACGGGGATTATCGGAGGTCAAGTGTTTGAATTGGTTTGGTACTCTTATAACGCCTGGACCTGAGTTGAGCTCAGGTGGACTAAGAGGTCATGGGCAATTGGTTCAGCAAGAAGAAGAACGGGGAGGGGTCATCCTCGTCCAGGGTCACGGAGCAGGACAAGGCGGTGCTAGTACGTCACTCAGATGAGTCATATGCCATAGTCATACATAGGAAAACCCTCGTGTCAAGCCATGTATGATACATATATACATATGTTTCCGTTTCAGGATCTGAAGAAGCAACGGGATAGCATCCGGCAGTACCAGCAAAGAATTCAATTAGCACTAAACAAGGAAAGGGATCTAGCCAAGAAACTACTCCAAGACGGAAAAAAGGAGTAAGTCGAAAAGCTAAAGCAGCAAAATAACTAAGCAAGCATGAACCTATTTATCTGTATTTCTGTTTGAACGGGTCATGGGTTGACCTTCATCCAATTCTAATTCGCTAATTCTATTCCTCCAGTCGAGCCAAGCTTCTTTTGAAGAAAAAACGATTTCAGGAATCACAGCTCGATAAATCCGAGCAGTTACTTGACAACTTGGAGAAATTGGTGCACGACCTCGAGTTTGCACAAGTGGAAGTTCAAGTAAGCCCAACTCCTAACTTTTGAAAAAGTAACAAATGTGCCAGGAAATGGTCATCCAAAATTCTGAAATTATCTGGGTTCTTGTGTTCATAGGTTCTGGAGGGTTTGAAGAGTGGTAACGAGGCACTGAAAAAGATTCACGACGTGTTGTCTGTAGACGCAATTGAGCAGATTCTGGAGGAGACCCGAGAAGGTGTTGAGAAGCAGGCAGAGATTGATGCTCTCCTGTCCAACAACCTGAGTCCTGAGGACTTAGAAGCCGTGGAGACGGAATTGGAGCAGCTCATGGGCCTTGAAGGCCTCGCCCAGTCTTCACCTGACGAGCCTATCCAATCCTATCCCGAAGTGCCCGACGACGATCTACTGCCAGAACCCAGGGGTGAGTCAATGCATTATTGGCCAATGTAATAATATCTTGCTAGTGATTCCCCATTAAAGTCACATCGGATCTAAGAGATGGATATGACAATGGCATGCCACTTTTCCCAAACTAAGTTGCATGCTAAAGTTTTTGTTTCTTGCAATTCATATTGTTTTCAGACGAAGCATCAGTCGTTCGACGGAAGGAGAAGGTAGCTCTGGCCTCCTGAGTCCATTTCCTGTCATCAGTCAACCAAGTCACTCAACACGTGATGTAAATCCAGATTCCGGACTGAGCACCTGCTAATCTCCCTCAGTAATCATTCATCTAAGCTATAAATTAAAGTTATTAAGCAATGTCCATGCTAGAATAAACTTAACTTAAGAACTAGTTGGCCTGAACAATCAAAAAAGTCAAGTCGCTGCCCTGGCTCCTGCTCCAACTCAGCCTCACTTTCTGGAATTCGCTCTGGAGCCTTGTTCTCTTCTTTCAAAGCCACTGCCACGCATGGTCCTTCCTGCTTCATTGTTTCTTCGAAATCGAGTCAAAAGTCTTCTAAATGAACCACTTCAATTTTCAATTCTGTGGACTTGAACTTTGAAGGAGGTATCGAAATTGGATATCGGATATCAGATTAGAGTCCCACGTGACGTCTTGTGTGGTGGTTGGTGGTGGTGGCGCAGCGGTGGTCAGAATCCAAAGATAAATGTCTCAAATAGTTCCTGATAACTTTTGACATTTAGATTTAGAATTAGGTTTTACATGGAAGAGCTGGGCTGGACGAACTTTTGTATTTAACATTGTGAAGTTATTAATTGAATGGAATTGGAACATGTAACATAATGTTTAAGTAATTTTCTAATTGTTTTGCATGACATCAAGCATGTGCGCGGTACAAGGTGCAGCAAGGCACTTCTCGTGATCCAATCATATGAATAAGGTTTAGGAAAATAGCTGAGCTTTCTTTGGACAATTCTGTCTGACGCTTGAATCCACTGAGGATTGAGGAAGCCTCACCGCAGCTGTTGCGGTTTCTTGCTAATTCACGTGTGCATGACGCTTGCCTTAACATCTTAAATACTCCCGTAATTAGTGGCGTCAACCGCGTCAAGTTTAAGCATTGTGGATGTGGAATGTGAAACATTTTCCGCACTGCTTCGGCTTGATCCCTAGTTTTGACCTATAATGGTTTCTCTTTGGGAAGTTTTGTCTTTGAATGTCACAAGCGGAAAAGAATTTGCCCAACTAATTGCAAGCCAGGAACCCAACTTGTATGTCATGAATAATGGAAGGAAATCAATAAATGCAAACTGCCTTTCCCAATCTGTACATATTTATTTCTCCTGCAGCATAATTGCGGAAAAACATTGGCCAATTTGACAGTGCCCTGCGACCTGCGACATTATAAAATTAAAAAGGTTTTGCCAACCGTAAATAGAAATGTATCACTTCGTTCATATGTATATGCATCAACGACTGGTATCTGGAACATTTCTTTTCTGAATGTAGCTCACAAAAGATTTGCCCGGTTATAGTCACAAGTCAAACCATTGGCCGGGGTTCTAGAAGGGTTTGAAAATGTTAAAAATCGGACGGGGAAATGATTTAAAACTTACATAGTTAGGAATTGGCCTGAATCACGTGAACTACTTGCTAACCTATAAAGCCTGAAACACAGTGGGAACATTGGGATATTTCTTGAAAATCCTGTCAAACTGATGTGAGAGCAGTTCTGACTTGTAGTGCACTTGAGACTTGTCATTCTTCTTGTCAATTGGTGTAATCATGGAACCCATCTATAATTAAGAATGAGACATTGAATCATGCACTCGTTGGGAAAATGTTGAATGAGCTTACCTCTAATGCCTGCATTGAACGCAATAAATCCGTCCTGTCCACTTTCAACTTCTCCAAAATGCTGGGACGTCCCACGATACCGAAAAGTTGTTCAAAATTGAAGGCACGACTTTGACTGTCCAATAGTTTTTGTACTGCCTTGAGCTAGACACGCAACAAATTAGGTATATCGTGGCAAGTTCCTTATTATGCAATACAAATCGGATTGGCATAGATTGTGCATTGACCTACCATCAACAATTCACCTATGGTTAAGTCTAAAGTCTGACCAGTTACTGAGTCATCGAACATGGTCTCGAACGTGTCTTCGAACACGGCCACTGAGAGCCCTTGCCGTTCATTACAGTTCAACAATGCTACGTACTGTAAAGTGTTCAATATGAAATGTGTAATATTAGAAGACATTTCCAAGGGCAGAGTTGATGTTAGAAGGTTCTAAGTTACCAGGAAAATGTTGAGATTTCCGATATTAGGATTTATCGAATGTAGTGACTTCAGAACTTCCTTCACGACTTCATTCCTGAGCATAGCATCTAGTTGAGCTTGCCATTCCGTATTCTGCCAATTGTAGGTAAAATGTTTTGGAGAATCCAAATGAATTTGTGTACAGTGTCCACAGTGAACTTACATTCTCTACGGAGAGCATCACTCGGGCAGCTTCCTCAAATTGAACAAGAGTCAAGGCCTCCAAATGGATCATCCGATGACTGAATCGTGATTTCACTCGTTTTTCAAACAATTCCAGAATATCTTGTCCACTCGTCACTCCGATGACACATACAGGCGACTATGGGAAATATCACAGCTTACGCTTAACAAGGGTACTAAGGGAATGGGATTTCGATAAATACTTATGCTTGCTCAATGGGTACAATTCAAAGTATACTGAAAAACTTACTACTTTACTTTGAACAATATCAAAGAGGTTGTAGAGAAGCGCTTGGCCTGGATGTTCGCAGAAAAGCTCAATTTTATCCAAAATGAAGATAATTGGGTTTGTTGAAGACGCTGTGGCGAGTGAGTTTCGCAGGAATTCCAAGACATCGGTCAGCCGTTCTGAACCATACAATGATGAATGTAAACACAAATACAAAACAATCAACCTTAATTGACGCCAAGATGATATTCTATATTATTTTCGCCTTGCGTTTCAGTATAACAACCTTCAAAAGCAACTTCGTTGGTCACAAAGTTCTGAAGTTCATGTTCGAGATCAAGGGTGAAGCAGACGGCTTCGATACAGGTCTTGAGGTCACCATGAATCACTCCGTTGAGCCTGATGATGGTTGGACGTGCTGAGGATAAATAATCTTTGCATTCAAGTACGGCCTGCTGGATCGCCCCCTCCAGGAACTGTAAGAATGATTTAATTTAATTTGAGAAATCATGATAAGCTCAACACGTTCTATTTCTACATTCACCGCCGCGCCGCTTTAGTGCATCTTGGGAATGAATGTGGCTAGAGTAGACAGTAATAACTTCATTTCTCAATATTGAATAGAATACCGATGTTTTTCCAGAGGATGGTGGACCATAGACGACGAGCGTGTTACTTTCTCCGTGCTTGAATAGGTCACTGAGAACTTTCTTGAGCTGCAGGTCGTGGGCCGAGCTGGCATGAGGATTTCGACTTTTTGCCCCGATTCGGTTTTCAGGTAAGAGGCAAGCTCTTAATTCTGTCAAGGCAGACACAGAAGATGCATACGCTGGTCTTGAGTCAATTGACATTTCCTGAATTTTGAGTATTCCCATATCTGAAAATAAAAGTAAATAATGTTCGTGCGAACGGGAATCCAGTACAATAATAATAATTGTGACGCTATTGTCTGAAACGATTGCACAATTCAGATTGATTATAATTAATGAGACGAGAGTATGCTTGATGCTTAATGCAAAACCACAAATAATTTATAAAATCATGCATCGGGCATCGGCATCTGGGTTCTGATTTATGATCCTCATGTGCAGTGTGCAGGTATTGACTGACTATCGCTTACCGCAGCATGCGTGCGTTACTGGTGACGGTGACTGGATGCTGGATGACCTGTTGTACCTGTACCTGTGACCTGATTTGATGTGTTGGTGTGTGCCGTGTGGCGTGTGCCGTGGTTTCGGTTTCCGACTCAGTTTATTTAGTTGAAGTTGAAATGAAATCGGCGCCCGAGAACTTCTTTCTTGGTGAAACTTCGGTTCGGTATTCGGTCCACAACAACAGCCAGCCACCCCGCCTCCCGCCACCACTACTACTACTTTATGTAGTAGTGTTCGTTGTTCTGTAGTACGAGTCTCTCGCCCTCTTGTGGGCCACATTTATTTGTATGAAGCACGAACAACGCTCTCGGCTCGAATTCCAAGAATTTGGGTTTTCTACCGTTTTAGATTCTGTTTTCTGTTGTTCTCTTCTTCTGACTTCTGACTTTCACAAGTTTTATTTTGTGTTTTTACATTCACGTTCGCCATTCAAAATAAAGCCACCTACAAGAGGACAAAAAGCAAGTCAGCGGGACGAAGAGATTGAATCGTAATTAATTTGTCAGTTGTTTTGTTGGATACATATTAGAAGGTAGGCATAATAGAAGTAACTGGCGTTATTTCTCTTCTGTGTGGTACGTGTACGTGACGTGTGACGGTGACGAGGTAAGTAATAAAATAATGTTATATAAGTATTCGTATTTTAAGTACGTATATTACGCTGACGCTGACCTAATGTTCTGTGTTTATATGTTTCCCTGATCTTTTTGGTTCTCACTAGTTTTGGATTAACAGAGCGTGTAGTGTAACTGTCAACTGTAACTGGTTTATATTCGTTTCTTGAACCTGACCACAACTGAAGCGAGAAGCAAGATCCCTGACAAGCGTATCTTCGCTGCGATTCGCTGACTACAAACTAGTATTTGTTTGCGGGTTGCAGTGCAGCCAGTCTAGTTGCTGTTGCTAGTGGAATGGACAACGCATGGTAAGCTATCACCTAATACTAATATCCTATGTCTTAATCTTATGTCATTCATATGTGCTATGACAAATGATGTGATAAGTTTAATTAAGCTACAATGCTGCGGAATCAATAATAATTATGTATTTCTCTGAATAAGGGCGGATGACGGACGACGGAAACCAAATACATTGGCAGTATGGGGTAAGTCAAGGAATTTCACGGGCTGGATCTAGACA
>JAQFYU010002018.1:0-12956 GCA_034694905.1 Ceratophysella granulata
TCTGTTGAAACTGGAAACTTGAACCTTCTTGCGAAAGAAGGTGTTATTTTGTAGACGATTCTGGATTCAGTGCCTGTAACCACTTGTTGACTTCCCAAATCCAAATTCAACCTTCCCGAATTACATGGGGCAGGATGTGGAAAGATGAAAGAGATTTCGTGGTATATTTTCTATATTCCCTTTCAATATTTGTTCGGAATATCAAAGAGGTTTTGATATTATTGTGAATAAGGTGATAGGAACGTGGGACTACCTCATTTCCAATTCCGAATGTACCTTTCTTGGAAACACGATGATAAAGAGATTTCTGGAGGTAACATTCTCGTATTTGTCGCGTCATCGGCGTGGGTGTCAGTTGTCACCTCTCGACCGACTTGCAATATTCGACCAAGAAATAGGTCTATTAGAACGTGAGCGGTGAGATTCTGGCGAAAGACCAATTTAGAAAAAATCTTGCAGGGATGAGGTACTCCTTGTACAATGTTTCAATTCAACTATTGTTGTTTTGTGACCGTGCGAATTTGGAGTAGAAGCAGGTGCAGGGTGCAGAAGACGAATACGTACATTAGGCTTGGAGAAAGTGAAGACAGTTTTAATATGTGTAGGAAGGTTATAAATTTTATGTCGATGATCCTCGTTTCTCATTTCACTTTCTCCTGTCCTCTACTGAACTTGCTTCTTTTCGTTTGTTTAGTATGTACGGACGCAAACGTTAACTTGCTTTTCTGAGATGATGTACAGAGAACCAGTCAAGGCAAAAATTATCGATCGGGTACACAATTCAACCTATGATGAGCTTAATCAATCTGTTTATGCGATTCACATTAATGCTTTATTAAATTTTGAAAAAAATACTTAATCAGGAATTTTTTAATAGAAAATGGGGGAAAAGTAGGGATGCTGAACGAATTCTCCGAAAGATGGCATGAGGTTACAAAAAATATGCTTGTAAACCAATTAACTTAATGAGTGACGCAAGATGGCACACGATTAGAAGACGTTCAGTCACCTTAAGATGTTTGTTGCTAGATGGTATACGACCGAGTAAACTACATCTACAATCTGCTAATCATAATCACAGTAAAGATGAATGAATTTCCGTTGGATGGCGCACGAATGATAAAATTGCTTAAACGAACCCATCAACTTAACGAATTCGCCAGAAGACGGCATGGAAGTGATTTGAATGGGTTAACTGGATACCAAGCACCTGAACTGAACGTCGAATTCGTTCGGCGTACGATGCACACACCTGTAAGCCAAATATTTTACAAACTCGTCGTCAGATGGCATACGACGATAGAAATAGAGCATTCGTCCATGTCCACTATGAAATCGTATTAGGAACTCGACGTCGGATGGCACACTCATTGATTTCCAATTCAATCCAATTAATAAGCTTAACGAATTTCACGCTAGATGGCCCATGCTTGATATGAGTACATATTCAAACCAACTCGAATTCATCGTTAGATGGCATGCAATGAATGAAAATTCAAATTCAAATAAAATTTCTGCATGAATTCGCCGTCAGATAGTGTACGATGGTTGAAAAAGCGTCAACAAAAGCCCAAATATTCAAAAATTCGTCGTCGAATGGCTCATCTTTGCCTTGATGAGAGAATGCATTCAAACCAGCAATCTTAATGAATTTGTCAATAGATTGCGTACGCTTGATGATAAGGCGTCTTCAGACCAACAATCTTAATCTAGTCGGCACTAGATGGCGATATACTTGATTAGAACACGTTTTCAGAGCAGCTAGCTTAATGAATTCACCGCTGGATGGTATACGATTGATAGGAATACCCATTATCTTAGCTAATTCGCCGTTAGATGGTACAATATACGCGGGGTGAGAGCGCGTATTCAAACCAACAATTCTAAGGTATATTCGTCGTTAGATCGCAAACGCTTAATTCCTAAATGGAAATACGTCTTCAAGCCAACAATCTTAATATACTTTTGATTTTAAGACGCCATTACGCTTGCTGGCTTTAAAAACAACAATCCCAATTCCGACGTTAGATGGCGTTTGGTGATAAAACGTTTTCAAACCAACCATCTTAATATAATTAGTCGTTACCGTTACATGGCAGGCAGGCAGGAAGGCATCACCTTGATGAGGAGGGCATGTTTTCAATGCATTCTTAATAAATTTCTCGATAGATGGCCTATGGCTGCTGAAAATATTCCGACGAACCAATCCCTACATATTCATATTAGACACATTGACAGTGCAAGATCAAACGCAACTATATCTATATAATTTTGGTTGCAAACATTTTTGTGCCAAACGAGGGATTTAGGCTGGGCTACTAGAAATCCAACGAAAAAGGGAACAGTTGCAGGTTTGGTTCCTGATTTTAGTAAGCAGAGTGTGTCGCATCAACTAGCTTTTACTTATTCTTCATGAGCCTCCTTGTTGGGATAGTAGTACATAAGAGATGGGAATGAAAAGGGATTGTGCAGTACGGATATTTATGAGACTTTTCCCTTCATTTCAGAGAGACAGTTTACAGGAGTGAAAGTAATGTGAGCCAGTTTTAGGTAATAATATGTTATATTGAGCCACAAAAATTCACCCACCCACGTTTCACTTCAGAACAATGTACTAAGCTCCTCATCTTCTATTCTACACTAGTTTGGCCTTGGTCTAAAAGATACACTCAGGAAATGTATTTAGCACGGAGGCGGAAGCTTACACGCAGTTAATATTTACAACTTTCTTTGCTAAAGCTCCTCAGTCTTCGTAACGTAAATCGCATGTATTGGGGTTAGGGCTAGAGGCTCAAGGAGCGCTGGAAGAAGATTTGACATTGTGCTACATGCACATGCACATGCGACAAATTAGAATCTCGGATCATGGTTTCTATGGTCTATTTAAAATAGAACATTTAAAACAAATCTATGGCTTTCTACCGGAATTTACTTGTTTTTAATAAATAAGATTGAATTTTAAGGGTATTTGACAATTTGCTTTTGAAATATGTACTTGTATTTGCATGCTTTGCTAACATTTGTCTATTTTACGATTTGAAATATCGCATTATTGATCAATTTTCCTAATTTTGGGTTCTTTTATCCTTTGATACTTTTCTGTTTTGATATTTTTAAATTTTATTCACTTTTAGTGTTGTTTTCACTAAAATGAACCAAAATCATGATTTTCAATTGAAATTCTACTTAATTTTGGTAGATTTTGGACCCGATTAGTTGATTTTTTAAATATATTAAGAGTTTTAATTTTTGGATAGTTTTTGATTTTTATTTTGACGATACATTGTTTCATTTTGTTAAATTTCTTATTTCTATCCAAAATAATCTAAATACACTTGATATTTTAAAACCAATTATATTAAAACTTGTCCCTACCAAAAGAAATGCTCTAAATTGTTCTATGTTTCTAAGCCTTAGCGGTGTAACTTTTGAAAGGGCTTCTTCTGGTCTTATGCCTTTAAAAAAAGATAATATGCAATCATTTATATTTTATAAACATATTTAAATCTCTTTGTTTAAATGCATGTGTAAGGCTTTTTATGGCATCACGCGTCATCTCACGCGTCAAATTGAAAAAAAAATGTATAAAATAAAATATATCCATATATAGAATTCTAAATTAAACTCAAACACACTTGACCTGTGACCTTGGGCCAGAGAACTCGCATGCAGGTGTAAAATCTGATTAAACAGTTTCCACATTAGTGAGAATGGGTTTATGTCCGACAGGCGTTAATTAAACTTGTTTTATTCCATGCCGAAACAGGAAAGTGTGGGTTGCTTGCTTTCACTCGGAGAGAAAGCGCCTCGAGTCGTTGAGGTATGTTAGACGTAGGATGTACTACGTGCCACAATGAAATGATGACAAGGCTGACTGGTTTAATGCAGAATGAGTGTATAGGTCAGAGAAGCGGTGTTCCAGCTTTAATCACATCATGCAGAATGGGCAGGACCTGGAAGCAGTCTCATTAAGCAAATTAGAAACTCCGCAGGAAAATGGAACATGTGAACTTTGGAGTCAGCGGTTCACATTCACCTAACTTGCACTTTACTTCATGAAATATGCACTGAACTGGAATAACTCATAATTTGATTGAGAACTATGCAAGTCAGGCTAATTGCATGATTATGTAATTCAATTTTTATAAAAATTACTAAATTACATGAAAACCATGATTTTCGGCTCAAAACTTTCACCTGTCGGCAGATGGGCGATGGTCACCGTCAACTCAGCTTTCCCCATCTGTTCCCTACTTTTGGCTACTTAAGTAAACAAGATAAGCTTCCGTTTACAATTCTGTTGTGTGAACACGGATTCAAGAGATTTTAGACGGGGTACCATTTAACAGGCCAGGGCCAGGTGTTCAACTAGCTACAATATTTGTAGCAGGCCTTTTTTGATGAATGACATGGGAAAACCGCATCTAAACTTTTATATATAAAAACCTGAAGGAAATGGCGATCGTAAATTTCGTGTTTGAAGTATATGAAGGGGAATAGGTCCTAATAAGAGCAACACGTGGATATCTGGTTAGACACCGGAAGTAGCCAGAGCTTAAGCCAAGCCACAGACCGCGAGCCGCAGAGTTTCTCCTTGCCTCTGCCGCATCGCAGAGTACTTACAGGGTGAGACGCAGTGAAACGTATGGCCTGTGGTCAGTGGTCATGCGTCTGAAAAATTTCCTGCATAGTCGGATAGCAGAAGGCTTTAAAACAATGAATTTACGAAATATGTGTTAATTCAATTTTTTTTTCCATTTTTAGCTGATTTTAAGCCGTTTTCAATTTTTTGAAAGAGCAAATTAACACTACTGTACGTTGACATGGACGATTATTCGTAGCAACCGTGATAATTTAAGCATGGAATTAAAAGTTTGATTGGAAACTCCTTCATTTGCTGTTTATGTTTTTGAAAATCTTGCTGTTGACATGTATAATAATCAAGTCGCTGTGCTACTGTGATAATTTATTTGCCGTTGCTATGACAACCAAATCGTCGTTGCTAAGACAGCATAGGCACTGATGTTGTGACACCCGAATTACTATTGAAATGATAACCAACTCACTGCGGATTCAATTTCCAATGACAACCAAATCGCTGTTGATTTGATATTTTAAATTCCCGTTGCCATGACAACCAAGTCATTGGAGATCGCATGTTAATCTAGGCTCGGATTTTTCGGCTGGAGCTGCAAAATATGTTTTTAAAAGAGTTTATTGAAGAAATCTTAGGTCCACCCTGTACATATATAGGCAAGGGGAAGGCTATTGCAAAACACATACATAGTAAACTCTGTCAGCAACAGGTAGAACGTAGAAAACCGTTAACCTAAAATGTGCGCTTTCTCCATTTGACTATGTAGATGTATGGGTGAGATATTTAGTTTATTTCAAATCCGTCCTGTCCTGTCTCAGACATAAACCGTCCTCATCGTGAAAGGAAAAGTTTGGTTTTGTAATAAGCAGGGAAGCTTACATTTACGTTTACCAACAACCCAACTTTCTCCACACGTCTTCGTCTTCTTGGAAATTCAAAATCAACTTTCCTGTGTGTCGTCCCCCACGTTCCCCACATCTAAGGTCTTGTTTACAAAGTGTCACACAAGTTTCTTCTCTGTTCCCTCGGCCCACAACTTACAAACTTTATTTTAATAACTTGTTGAGCTACTGTCAGGTCTCTGGGGACTTCATTCGGTTTGTTATGTATTTTAGGAGCCACTTGAACAACATCATGTTGCCGTCAATTTGGTTAATTCTGAATTTAGGGGATGCTGTTTTAATGTAAAAGCTCAGAACTAAAATGAATCATTTTTTATTTAATCGCGCTTGTGCAGCGTACAGAAATTTAAATTGCTTATGGGAGGACTCGAACCTTCAACAAAATCCAATTTATAATACCTGAAAACAATATATATCGTTATCTTAGAGGAGTGTATCATATTCTTATAGCGATTGAAAAGTAATAAACCATACAAATATATTAAATTTAGCGCCATAGTAAACGCATGAACAGTTTGACCTTCTCGAAAAGGTCGGGTTATGGCATGGCTTATTATATATTCAAATTCTAAAGAATCAGAGTCTAAAACTTAGATTAATTGCAAGTATTTAGAACCAGAATATTGGTATTTGAAAATAATGTCAGAATTTAAAATTTTATTGCAAATAATGCTGAAAAAATATCAACTTACCCCAAATTAGGCTTAGTATTCTTTAACGCCGACGCCATATGCAATGTTCAGAGCGCCTAATTCAAAATTTTTGTCAACTTGACAGTTGTTTCTTGTGTATGTGCAAATCACCATATGGTAGAAAATTATGATCATTAAAAATTTCGTCTCTCCTGTGACCTTGAACTGGTTTCATGTTCCCAAATGTATTTCGTGGCAAAATATTTTATTTAAAAATATGTTTAGTTCTATTATGCCGCGTTGTGCGTGTGTGTTCAAGAAACTCTAAGGAATTTGAGCAAATCGTGTTTTAGACAAGATTTCATATTGAAATTCCCTATTGTATTTATTGAATAAATAAACTGTTTGAATGAAAACACGTTTGTTATTCGTATTAGTGCAAAATCTGAGGTGAGCAAGGCCGAATATCTGTGTCAGTTTGTTACATAGTACATGTCAATTAGTAATCACTATTTCTGAAAACACTTCTTGTAAAATGGGAAAACAGCATAAAAATTGTTTTAAAATTAACTATTTTATTATCCATCTTATCTCAGTTTATACTACCGTTAATTCTCTTCGTCTAAACACTGAGACCTTCGAAAAATGTATTTTCCACTTGACACTTTTCAATCCACAAAATTCTCGTGAATTCATCGATTTGACCGAACGTATTCTGAATTTCAACCAAGGACCACAACAATGGACCACTTCAAAAATCGAAGGAGAAACTGACGTCAAACTTCCACCGTATCACGAGGAGACTTGCTCGGTGAACATACTGGTGACAGTAACTCAGTTCTTCCGACGCTCCCTTGCTGATATATTTGCCGCACGTGTGTTCATAGAGAGTAACTTATTCATAATGATCCATGGACCAAAGTTGTTGGAATACAATGCGGAAGAAGCTCTCTGGACCACCCTTAAATATTTTCCACCTTATGTGGCAGATATTTGCAGTCTTCACTTGTCACATAATTTATCCATACTGGAACATGCTATAGTATTCTGTGGAAGCTGTCATGCCCTGTCCTCTCCATCATTGCACGCCATGAAGTTGACATCCAGTTTACAAGAAATGAAGGATTTTGTAGCCAAAGTCAAATTTCAATACGTTATCACCACAATTGCAGTTTTCGGACTAAATTCTGACGTTGTTTTACGAAGCTACCATGAAACTTCGCGGTGTCACATGTTCTACTCAAATCGAGAATCATCGAAACGACACTTGGTTGGCTGCGTACCGGAAAATATCCTGATGGAAAATATTGGATTCAAATTAAACTTGAGTATTCAATACATTCAAATAGCGGATGGTCGTGGATACGATTGGTATTTAAGAGGAGAAGGGCCTAAACATTTCGCAGGTGCAGTAGCTGTAGAATTTGTGGCGCTTGGACCACTTGACGTGCTTTTTACAACAGAAAACTTTCACCTACAAATTATTGTGAAAAGTGCTCTCTATAAATTCGTTTACTGTAGTAAATCGGAGTCACGAGAAGCATTTAGCTTCCTTTTCTGGACGGTTCCATTTGACGCTTGCACTTGGGCTTTTCTGGGTGTGACTGTGCTAATTTTATCAATTTTGCTGAAGGGTCAATGGTTAGAAGTGTATGCAATTCTAATGAGACAGGAATGTAGGATTTTGAGCAGAAATCGAATTTTGATTATATTCATTTTTGTGACGATCATATTCACGTATGGCTACGAAGGCGTGGTGTCCAGCTTCATCACCATTCAACCTCCGCTCAACCTGGTTCAAAACCTGAAAGAACTCATTGACAGTGGATACAGTATCATCGGATTTGAGAAGGGAGCGAATAATTTTGATCTCAAGGATGTATTTGAAAAGGAGGAAATTGGTTGGTTCGAGAATTGTTCTCCATTTTGAAATATTCTGGAAGCTGAAAATATGTCAATCTCAACTTTATTCAAAAAAGTTAAGAATATGTTTGAGCTGAGAATTCGAGATATCTCTTTTAATTTGAAAAGGAGATGAGTTGACAGGATAATTTTTGGTCACAGGGTTTGAGCATCAAGATAGCATATGAACAATTGAGTTGAGAATCAAAACAGCATATTAGCAGTTGTGTTGAGAATCGAGACACTATGGGCAGTTGAGTTGAAAATACAGTCAGCTTATGACAGTTGAGTAGAGAATCGAGACACTATGGGCAGTTGAGTTGAAAATACAGTCAGCTTATGACAGTTGAGTTGAGAAGCGAGTCAGCTTCTGAACAGTTGAGTTGAGCATCGTGGCAGTTCAAGAGCAGTTGAGTTGAGAATCGAGAGAGCTTATGACAGTTGAGTTAAGAAGTGATACAATTTATAAATAGTTGAGGTGAGAATCGAGATTTTGACACCCGAGTTGAGAATCAAAATAGCTTATGTAAAGTTGAATTGTGACTCGAGTTTTTGGACGGCAGAGCTGAGAATCTAGCAATGTATTGAACAGTTGAGGCAAGAATTGATATATTTTTGGATATTTAAGTTGAGAATCAAACGTTTTTGTACTGCTGGGTTGAGAATCTGGAAGATTTATTGAGCCTTTGAGGTGAAACTCTCCTCTCCATCCAAAAAAGGTGAAAGAAGAAATGGGATAGCGTCAGCTGCACAGTGCCGTAAAATCGGCATGATAAAACGCGCATGTGCAAAAGTATGCTACAGAGCAGGCCCGAGTTTTATCATACGACTTTACGGGACTGTGCAGCTGACGCTATCCCATTTCTCAACCGACAACGAGGGGTCTACTTTTTTTTGGATGCAGAGTAACCCATTTGAACAGTTTAGTTGAGAATAGTAACCTTATATACTAAGTTAAGTTGAGATAAACAGTATTTAAACAGTTAAGTTGAGATTCGAGGTGTTGAATTGCAGGATTATCGAGAGTTGATGAACATTTGAGTTGAGAACTCATGAATCGAGATCGAGATGAGTTGAGAATTTCTGCCGTTTTATCTTTTGATAAATTTCGATCATTTTCGAATTATGCCTTAGGCCACAGAATATTTCAAAACGGGGCACAATTCTAACGCCCACCCTACAGATTCCCGAAGCTTTATGTCAAGTTTGGTGGATGACAGTTGGGATTTAGTACGGAAAGATGAGTTTCTAATGATGTCATCGTGCAACGTAACTAAGGCCGAAACCTACCCATCAATCTACCCATCCCTCGTTCTACAGAAGTACCCAGAGGTCAAGTGTCATTTTGCTCGAGACACTAAAATAATATCCTCGCGCACTTACCATTTTGTCGGATATGCATCTTCAAAGATCCTCAACGCTTGCAAGAAAATCCTGGAATCCGGAATACTTAATACTATTGAAGACTATGCAGAAATCTGTGAAAATTATTTAAATCTGCAAAAACAAGCAATAATTGAATACTCGGATCGAACAATTGCTTTCAAAATAGCGGATTTGAAGATTTTCTCCGTCTTCATCATTTGGATTTCCTTGTCAGGATTGGGATTGCTCGTTTTTCTAATTGAGATTTTAATACAGGTGAAGGTGAGACATTTTTTTTCAAAACCAGAGTAGATTTTTATTTTTATTTATAATTCCCATAAGTAACACATTTACATGAATATTCTTGACTATTGTACACTTGCATTTTGACAATTATAGTTAACTCAATCCCTCTCAGCCTCATCAAGTACATTTTAGACTCTGTCTGTTCCTGGCACCGAGTTTAAAGTTTTCATCTCTCTCCCGTTCCCTAGTATCTCGATTTGCCTCGAGACTTTCTTCACACATTCAAAAAGCTAAGTGTTTAGCACACAAGAGTCAACATCACTTTCCCCTCCGCTCTATTTACACATAAACCGAGTGACAAGGACAACAATTTGACATTCGACAGATACAGCAAAGCTTTAACACTGGGTTTACAACAGTCATGGCACTTGCATCTACACGGAGATTAGTACATTTTTGCATACCTATACATAGGAACGAAGCACCTATTTTGAATTTGGCGCCAAGAGCAGGCATTCTAAAGAATGAGGAGCTTTGACGTTTTCGATGAGGTCAGACAATTTTCTTGATAAACATTGTATTGAAGTATTGATGAATGAGCCAATTTCTCAATTATTCTGTATTATATTTGTTTAATTTAAAAAATGAGACGCGGGATCAATATTTTAAGATTTCTGAAATAGGTGCTGCCTTCAATCGTCTCAGTTTGCCCCATACTCCGACATGCAAGCATTTACAGGCGTCAAATTCAAAAAAATTCATTTACAGAAATAAACCCCTTAAGGCTAAAAATTCAATTACGAGCAGGTTTACCAAGCCAAGCTTCCACTATTTGCTTTTCTTTACACGCATTTCTTAAAAAGTTTCGGATTTACTTATTTATAGCTTAAATTTTGGATTCTACCAGCATTGATTCTGCACTTTCACACGACAAAGACGAATTCAACCATGCATGCAGATGCAGACGCTAACGTTCTAAATGCGAAATACACTATTTTCAACATTTTTCTAATATATCTTTTTTTCAAAATTGATTATTTCTATATTCTAAGCTAATTTTAGCTGTCAAACAACATTAGTGAATTTGTAGCACTAATGATTAGATAGTTCTAAATCTATCATACTATGTTCGGCAGTTTCTAGCATACTACTTAATTTGTAAATTCAATTTCACGCATTCCTTTGTTACATGTAGATATAAACACTCGAAGCACCAAGCTAAAGGTTAGGTTAGAAATTTTTGAACTCAAACTCTACTGTAATACATATTGTATTACCACACATATATAGTCATGAATTTTACATATTGTCGCTATTCTACCACAAACTACACGATTTGACAAGGAAACGACAGTAAGCAACAAATATGGCGTATACTGCACTTTGCATAGACATGGGTACACTACAAGCATAATAAACGTTAGTCTATATATTCTATGTATCTGTTTGCCTATTTAATTTATCTTAACCTAAAGAATTGAGAATTATAATGACCTGCCAATTACTTTAAACTTTACTACATATAATCTAATCACACAGCTTATCACTAATATAAAAATGTTTGGCATTCACATTTCCGCATGGGCTAAGCCATGCTGAAAGCTATTTACACAGCTTATCATATATATCGTTTGGCAACTCAGGATGGACACAATGCTCCATAATTGAATACCTTACCTATGACATGTACATACAATGTCATATTTTGTAACATCTTCATTCTTAAAATTAAAGGGACATTTAAAAATAAATATATAGTATTTTATATGAAACTCAAACCCGGAAACATAATTAATTATATGATATTATATGAAAAAATACAGGTTTAGTCAAAATTTCTTTCACCACAGAAAATTAAATTAATTTTTAGATTTAAATATTTTTGAGGAACTAAATACAGGGTGGATACCATAATTGCTTCAATTTTTTAAAATTGTATCGTTGTTACGCCAAAAACTCGAGTGACTTTCAAATTTTTTAAGATTATTGAAGCGGATTAAGGATCATTCAAGAATATTGCAAGAATTACCATTAAGTTGACTGTCGATTCTTTTAAAAAAGGTTACAATTATCGAATCCACCCTTTAAATTCGCCTTTGACACTGCAAAGCTTATGAAACCAAAATGACTAGTCTAGCATTCAACCAGAAAAAGTACGTTAGGCCATTTATTTGTGTGTCTATTTCACTTGGCAATGAGTTGCTGCTGTGTAAGTTAATTAAAACTTCCTTTTTGTTTGTCCAGAAGCTCTCGGAACGACCTTGGGGCTTCAGTCATAGAACCCAAGGGCATCCTGATGATCATCACTCATGTCCAAGTCGAGGTCAAAAGCAAATTCGTCCGCTGCAGCTTCAGCGGCTGCCTGGAGCAAACAGTCCTTGCTCACAATTTCCCCACGACAACCCGCCGGGTCACCCAGCTCATCCTTGTCCTCCTCATGTACCACCATCCCTGTCAGGGCCACAATGTAGTTCTTGGCCAGCGTGAGCGTTTCCAACTTGGAGAGTCGCCGACCTTTGTTCGCCACGTGGGGAATCACCTCTCGCAGAGACTGTGAAGAAAATAAAAGAGAAAAGACGGATAATTTAATTATTGGGATGAATTGGGAGGATCAAGGTTCGACTTTTAGTCACTTTTACTCGAATAAATTACAGAGTGGTTTAAATTGGCTAAAAGTGGTTCAAAGTGATTATCTACATGATTAAAACTGATTAAAACCTACATGATATATGCCATAATTTTAACCAGACATTATGTATTTGGTTTTATTGTGCATGAAGAAAATTGAAATTCCTTTAGTAAATTTCATCGCGTTTTGAACAGTTACTCACCTATAATCGAATAAAATCAAAAAATGATTAAAAGTAAAATAAAATTAAATAATTTAAATAAAATTGTAGTGGTAAACCCCTATGCTAATTTAATCTGCGGACATTTTATAAACTACTAGTATTGCTATTCAATACCCTCTTTTCTTAGCTTTACTCGATGATAATTAATTAGTGGTTTAAAATGATTAAAACCGATTAAAAGCGAATAAAACCTAACCATCGAAAAATTGTACTTTCATTTAATTATTTGATCGAATAGAAAAAGGACCTCATAATTTTTTAACTCGACACATATTATTTTCGAGACGATATGCGATCAAGAATACCTAATTAAAATGAATGACGTTGATTAAAACCGTATGCTTGTTGTGTGCTTGGCGAATAAGTTCAACTGGGGAAAAAGTTTATTAGACCAACCTCTGTTGGGCTTATACAATTGCCCTGAATGTCCGTCTGTCCGTCTGTCCGTCTGTCCGTCTGT
>JAQFYU010002019.1:0-12955 GCA_034694905.1 Ceratophysella granulata
TGGCGTAGGACCCCAAGCACGTAGTCTATAATTTGGTGGGAAATAAGCTCAATAGTGAGGACGTTTGAGAATCTATTGGAATTGAAGAAAGTCAGTGGAAGCAGGGAGAGCTCGACCAAGGCATGCTACCAGACCAGACCATGCGGAGATTGGAAAGAAAGGCATGAGCTAGAACCACAGTATAACCTATTGTATATTGTGTACATAGAGAGAGAGAAGCAGGCAGGAGAGGAGAAAGTACAGAGCTGAATATTGATCCAATTCCCAGTAACCAAACAGGAGCCAAAGGCAGAGAAAAACGACTCTCCCAAATTCTAGTACAGGGTTTTCAAGGAAAGGCAGGAGTGAGCATTGAGCATAGAGCACCGTAGGATCAGAGAACACCAGCCAAGCACTACAGATATACGCATGTTGAAACTACTTTCACTCCTGCTTTCTCCTCTCACAACTTGCTTAATGGGAAAAACCTTCCCTGCCCATGATTTTCTGCTAAGTACACTAAATGAACTGTAAACTATTAGTCGAGAACCTTTCATAATCAGAGACTATCATCTTACTTAATTGATATTTAACGGACTATTTCCAAAAAAGAGGGAATCTGGAGCACTTCTATTGTAGCACGACATTGAGGCTCAGGAGTTCCGCTCATTTCCATATTTTAGAAATATTTCACCGTCGTTAATTTATTCAAATTCAAGCGTTATACAGGGTGGGCCAAGAATTACCTTCTTCCCTTCTTGAAACATTTTACAGCTGAACACTTCAAAATTGAGTTGCACAGAAAATACAGAATTTTGATGGAGTCTCAGCCATTTTTCAGATTTTTGTGATTGAATTTACATGTATTTTCGAATTAAATTAACATTGAATTGGACGAATCAACCTAGCAACTGCGATAATTCATTTTACATTTCATTATTTATAAAACATGCAAACCCATTACCATTTGTTTTCATTTTCTTCAAACTAATATCGCTGTGCCAACTCACTGTTTCTACATTTTTCATTTCAAAAATTCGAAAAATGGCATCAAATTCGTTTTCAAAGCAGCTTTACACACGATTCCCTTCTGAAAATCAAGATAACTGCGCATTTTTGGTAAAGTCGTCAAATTCAAATTGTTTTACAAATCTGTAAAAAGTCAAGGTTCTTTACACGAATTTATTTGTCGAATACAGTGTGACCTGTAGTCTGAGCTAGCCAAAGCACCTCCTACCTCCTGCGATAGCGAATTCATTCTACTATCGCCTGACACATGAAAATTGAAAGCAGAGGTGAAAGTGAAGAAAGTTAAAATCAGAATTTATGGTTGTACCTTTTCTCGACCAAATTTTGAAGCAACTAGCCCAGCATTAACCTAATCGGAGCAACCGCTGTATTTTTGAACCAGTTACGTAACGTTAACATCTCCTCAATCTAAAATCAGACCTAGAGCCATTGAATCTTTTGTCAATTCTCAACTCTCGTTATACTCCAAACCAAGTATCAAATTTAGTAGGACATAAGAGGAAGAAAGCATCCTAAGGTTTTGAGTTTAGGCCTATTCTTGTTTGTCGGAAGGGAGAGAGACCTGTCGCTTCATTATACACAAATTCCCTGACGTTATCACTTTTCCCTTCCCTCTGTCACCTTTTATACGGGATGGAGAGGGAGACAGGAATTGCCAGAGGACATTATCTCAGAGAGGAAACTGGTTGTGCATGGTTCTATCTGAAAAGACATTCTGGAGCTGGAGCATATTCCCAATTCCAGCCAACTTTCACCAGGCCAGGATGCAATCGTTATTATGCCTCCACGTTCACTTCAAATGCAGATTTAGAACCAAACCAAGGTTTCCTGTCAAGGAAGTACCCTTGATTCTGATTCTGAACTTGGGATCGAAATTGGCCTTTGTGGTGCTCAGGCACGTGTGCGGCTTCAATTTCAACATTTGTGCACGTTGTCGATTTTCCTCAAATTAGTAAGCCTGGACTGGCTTGCATTTGAATGGTTACGTTACGTTGTATTGTAATCCGATATACATAATACGAGAATTATATGAATTGGCTTACATTCGGAGTGATCCATTCTTGGTTCCAATGACGAGGAGACGTTGAACAGGATCATAGGCCATTGATGTGGGCTGATATGGGAAACCATGACAGAAGGTCTGTGGAACAAGGAAAACATAGTAAATTAAGTACTAATTAGGAACAACGTAGAACAAACAGCGGAACCTCAACCAAACCACTGATATTGTTCGCTTTGTTTCTACGTATAATAAAATAATGAGCGGTTAGAGATGCAAGCATTCGGATTTTCAATGGGTCGAAGTTGTGGCATGAGGACAATGGACACAAGTTCTGCTCAGCCATTTACAAATGCATTACGTAACTCGTAAATCGAAAACTTTGCAAATTAGTCCAACCTGTCGTCTGCCCCACCTCATTATGCCAAATTCTTTGCAAAATGCACAATTCTGCAGCCTGAAGCTTTGGCCAAACTAATTTGAGTTTTATTGGCTTATTCCGAATATTTTAAGTTATATTAAACCGATTTTAAGTTGTTTCTCGATTTTAAAAAGTAGAACATCAAAAACAATTCACATCACAACGCCCGAACCTTTGAGGTTAATTGCATTCCCGAACATTTTTAGATATTTTAAAACGATTTCAGCTGCTTTTCCGAACTTGTTGAGATTTTTTAGGTCATTTTTTGAACGTTTGAAGGAAGCAATCTTAAACGCAAATGAAAAACATCCAAAATCCGAATTGTTTGCTCAAGTAGGAGGTATTTTCAATTTTCCAAGGATTCGAAAAACACTGTAGAATTTGTTTTAAAAATCTGGAAGAGAAAACGAAAGCTGCTTCCATCGGTTAATTTTCAGTCAAATAATTGCACGGACAACAGTTCAACCAATTAGGCTGCAGAAAATTTTAAAACCTTAACCTGTAGTATTTAAAATTAGAACTACATTTTATAATTCCGTAAAATTAATTGTTTTAAAAAAAAAACTAGTCTTTAATGTTGAACCTTGATTCGGGTTTCAAGAATTACGCCGAATTGAGGGACAGGTAATGCAAAAAGTATAATGAAGACCGACTCGTTCAAACAAGTGGAAACTCCATAACTTTACGAATTTCTATTTAATATGTTAAGATGTTCAGAATCTGATGTGGTGCACAGTACACGGTACACTTGTGATTAGGAAACGGGACGAGTGGAAATATTTGAGAGAAGCCTAACCGGGTGTAAAAATTACTACGTGTTCGCGGTTGGAAAAACCTTGAGTTTGAAAATGAAAAAGATAAAAAACCTGTCACTTCATATTTTCCACACAAAGTTTCCCTTCAAAAAAGAAACCCAGCTTGTCAACTCGGATCAACTGTTTTAACACGGTAGGACAGGCCTTCCTTCATCCCATTTCTAACCCTCGACCGAAGTGTTTTCTGGAGAAAGTAACTTGCATTTCCACTTCAATTGCCAAGATTCTGCGATATAAAATGCAGTGACTTGTCTAAAACAATCTCAAAAATATTCAGCTTTCAGCAGACGAGACGAGATGCATATTTCTGGATTCGTTCTAAAAAGCTGATTTTCTGGCGAATACCCAATTCCTTGTGTTTAGATCTAAACTGAAATCTGAATAATTTTTGAGTAAATATTTATTGCATTTTTCCGCAAACGACGAATTTGCAATATGTTCAGAGTTCTGTAAATCCATTGAATTGGTTTAGAGAAATGGCTATCCAGCCGTATGGCAATAGATCCTATGATGAACCCACGGACCACGGACATATGGGTCTGGGTCATATTTTGACCAAGTATTTGGTTTACGTTATATCTAAATTTAATATTCATAAATAAATAGGATCAGGTTGGAATTTTTGTTTCTGTCCGGGTTTAAAACGAGGAAAGAAATTCTGAAATGGTCTACAGTAGCCATGTGGCCTGGTAATCTGAATATGTCAACGGGTTCGATACCCGCGGAGGTCAAGTGCCTTTTTCTTTCCAACATATACTTTTCCTGGCAACTTGCTTCATTGTACGCCGCTATTGTTATTTAAACAGAAGTTTTGGTTGAATTTCAATTAATTAAACAAAAATCACAGGATTGTTGTGAATGTACCAGAGGGCAAATAATATGTCCGTGTTCTGTGTAGAGCAAGATACATGATACCCTGCCCTGATTAAAACCATAGAAATCCATAAACAAAAGGCTGAAGTAAGTGAGCTCAAGAGCTAGAATCTAGAATTCCGTTGAAATGAATTGAGCCAACTCGTATATTGTGCTTGTTTACCTTGGTGACATTGAAATGTTCTGGTTTGAGTATTTCATTGATATCTTGTTCGTAGCTCTTGTTTCCGGCATTCCCTCCAGGCCCACCGCTCGTGCTCACAGATGAGCGAAATCCATCCAAAACACCTTTGAACGTAAACTTCTTCATAGCTACTCAATTCCACACGTGGTAGTTTGGACCGTGATGAAATCAAGGACTCATTTCAAACAGGCGTACAATATTCATCAAGTACGTCCACGTACATCGAGTCACTTTCCGTCAACAATCACATAATCCTGTATTCAGGTCGTAGGAACCATGTCAATCCCAATTGGAAAGCGTATGTAGACGTCAAGGCCCGTTTTCCAGGAAAGCTTGATGTGTTGCAGATGAAGTTTTTGTGCTCTAGTTTATTTGATCCGTTTTTCTTGGGCAGTCTGCCAAATAGGAAACCACTACAGTAGTCACAAACATTTTTGCACAGCTCTTCTGAGAAGAAAGCTCCTTTCTCCGAGTGGATGTCGATAAACCCAAGATGAGAAACGTGCACAAGGAATGGAATCACTTGAACAGGAGTTTTTAGTCACAATATGAAAATTCTTGACTAGAAACTTGAACGTGAAGATCTTTCGGCTCACGCTGTAAAAATTAAACAATGGCAATTGGTTATAAAATTAGTACGTATCCCACGAACACTTTTAATAGCCTATTGTTCCTGTCCACAGTGTCAATTTGAATATTTGCATAGAGTTGAGTATTATGTATTTATTGAAATTGTGGCTCTTTGGAGGTAGTTTGATGTATTTAACCTTGTTTGGTTAGAATGAAGTGTTGGGACAGTAGGACACGACTTGTCTACTCGTTTTGACTAATAGTATTTACGGAATTCTTGCTCAAAACTCGTTGGAGAGGAGCTCGGAGAGGCATGTCGTGGAAATGTGAAATCCGTAAACCTGACTGAGTGCATGAGAGCTCAGAAACTGTTTTTTTTTCTTTATATTAGAGAAAAAGTGTGAGAGCCATGAGCGCAAACGGTGGTATGGTACATCGTTGGGCTCTTCACTCCTGAAATACAGACGAACAGGCGGAAATTTTCCGTGTATACGAGAGAATGGCAAGGGCCGTTCCGTAAGCGTCAGATTTTCCAGCAGGTGTTTGTCTGAACGCACTCAATTACGAAAATTACTTTTGCAGTTTTTGAGGCAGAACACGGCTGGTAATAAGTTCGCAAATGGCGGATTAAATTAACGGAAGCGCCGCAAGACTTTTTTGAAATGACACAATTAACTTAATATAGTACATTATAGTATTCGTATTCATGCTGATAGAATTAGTTGAATTTTGTGTGGATAATGTTAAACATGAACAAATTGTCCGTTTTACTTGAATATTTAAAACTAATTATAATTGAGAGTCGTTTTTCGCAGGCTGAAAGTATTGCATGTTTTGAGGTCACACGATACGATAAGAAGTAGAAACAGAAGGTCCTTTTGTAGTTAATGATTTTTCGTTGCAATTTGAAATTGGCAATTTGTAATTGATAATTGTAATTGATAATTTCGCTGTAATTTGTAATCTGAAATTGACAATTTGTAGTTGGTAATTTCCAATTTCGCTGTAAGTTGTAATTTGAAATTGTCAGTTCTCGATTGCATTATGGGACATAAAAAATGAAAAATACATGTAGAATTTCAGCCGAGTAGAATGTTCAATTCATTGAATCCCTTGCAATTTTAGATTACTGTAATTGTAATTTAGATTTAAATTACAGTAAATGTGTAATTCGAGAAAGATGTTATCGTAATTTGTGCTATTTAATTGAAGCTAAAATTTGTATACCAGTTTCACATTATTCGAGTTGTTTGTTCACAGTAGCGCGAGTCTTATGAAACGCCCCTTATTCTGCTTTCTCCGTCAAAAGTCCATATGCAAGTAGACTATGGAGAAAGCATTGGATTTGGTATTGAGTCGGGAGCTCGTGTCGTGTCCCTTATAGGTTTATACACATTCAAGGAGTTATATAGTGCTGGCTGAAAGCCTCTTTCTGCTCCAGAGAGCGAGTGACGCAGTTCCCTACTGCTTCTGCTGGAGTACCAAAAAAAAACTCTCCCGCATCGGCGCCATGTCAATCCGAAACTTTTAACACATAGCGAATAGAACAGAGCTATTAACTTTACTTTTACAGCTCGTACCTTCCCAGGCCGTGTCATTTCATTAGGGAATGGGGAACGGAATTTTAATACGTTTTCTTCGCAGTACACTAGTGTCCCTTTGGAGCCATCAAATAGAGTTGCACTTGCCAAATTTCAGACGACTTGGGTTCCTATTCTGCTCCCAGCGCTAAATAGATTCTCAGGGTTGAGGTGGGATTATGATTTATGATCCTTTCCCTCGCTTCTGCATATTATTGTTCCATTATTTGAATTCAATTGAAATAGGCTATAAGCTGTGTCCTATTGGACAACCTTCATTGCTCGTGTCACCTCCATGCCCTAGCACACAAACTCATAGGTCGTTTCGTCAAGCGTCTTAACTCTTAACATTCTATTTATAAGCACTTTGCGCAGGTTTTTGCCCCTGTCGAAAAACTAAACAACGATAACAGTAAATGCTTCTGAAAATTCGTAGCACTTCAAGCCGCGATAATAATTGCGAATTCACAATCCAAAAATAAACCAAAGATCAAGCGCAAAGGTCACGAACGATCTTGGTTACCAAAATGCAAACCAAATAAACGAAAAACTTATATTAAACCGCAGCGCTTGGAACGACTGACACTACTGCAGTCGGCAGTGTACACCGTCCACTGGCTACTGGTTGCACAGCCTTATGTCCTTTTTTAGACGGAATCTTTGACACTTGGTGGTGGGCAAACTTCGAACTAAGTTTGTGTAAGCTAATGGTGTCAGACTTGGCCATCCAATGAACCTAGTCAGAGCGAATAGGTCAAACCGTTTTGGCTAACTTCATTGGAGGTCGCGTGTCGTGTCGTGGTGCCTGTATCGAAGGGCCCAGGCATTTGTCGAATAATACTCGTTGTACATATAAGTGAAAGTAAAACGTGTCACTGTCCCTAAAAAATTTGAAATCTGCTTCGTAAACATAATTCGCGACGCAGTCGAGATAACGGGCAACGTCAAGCAGGTGACAGGGCGTGGGAGGTGACAGGTGACACGACTTACATCCGACACACAACTTACACCGCAAAGCACAACAGGACAACACATATTTGTTATTAATTAAGAATAAACAAACGCATAATTCAGGTGTGCGATACCGATACGCGCTCATAAGATACTGGATACAGGCAACAGGCTTACTACCGCTTTACATAAACAATGAAACTTCGTGGAAGGCGAGAACGGTCAATGTCAACTGTCAACAGACAGTGCGCGACAGGGGGATGCGAATTATTTATCGCCGTGCCTGCACGCTGAGCTGAGCATTCAGCATTCAGCATTGTCACTTGTGTATGTGTAATGCAATGCTGAATGCGTACGTACAATGCTGTATTTCCCGAACCGAACCCGAAGTCTTTGAGCATACCTTTCTCGGTGAGATGCGAATCGGATCTTCCCCGTTGAGCTTCACTGCAGTCTTCTGTCACGCTTCAGGCCAGCCTGTGCTCTCTAATGTTGAACACGAACTTAATTGTTAATTAGAATTAATAAGAAATTGAAGTGTACTTACAAAAATACAATTTGAAATGTAGAACAGAATTTACAAAAATTGAATTTACAGATGCTTCCCGCCTTGTTGCTCCCAGTTCTGTTATTAGTTATTACGCACTTTAAGATTAATAAAACTGGGGGCGTTTAGTCCAAAACAGCTCAAAACTCAAAATAGGGTTATGCAATTAGTGAGTCAACCTTCAAATTGAAATATTTTGGTAATCATGCTCCCAGTTGTACATATGTAGTATGTTGTAAGTGCTTTTTGCTATTTCCGATTAACACCTAAATGTTACACTCTGAAAGGATTAGATGGAGTGGAATTGCTGACAGACTTCAGTACAGTGCTCGGACTGCAGCCTCTAATTTGCTGACTAGTACACGACAGAAGGCACTCTGTGTCCACTGAGTTTTAGTATTCCTGCTGGCCTAAATTGAATTAACAGTTGAAGTTGAAGATAGGTGCATTAGCGTGTGAGTCTATCCGGAATATAATTTAGTAGTCACTTCACCACAAACCATTTTCACTACTTTTGTGGTTTTCCTTCTATTTCATTTAATTCGCAAATGATCCTGACATGCTTGTGTGCTATTCGTTAAGTTCGATATATCATCTCTTTAGCTTCAGTTAATGGGTTTCCTGTTTAAAAAGTTAACGTTGGACGCTGAGTATTGGGCTTTGGATGCTAGGGATAACATAAGGATGGGCGCTACGCGTAGAGCAATAATACCTGACTAAGTTTGTGCGAAAAAATAGAAGCTGATTGAGAAAGAGATTTGGTCGAATACAAAAGTGGATTAGGGAAGTATTTATGGTTCCTCTGCTATTAAGCTTCCTCTAATCCCTTATCTCCAGTATCTCAATAAAATATAAATCTTTTCTCAAGTTCTGGGCAATCACAGAACAAGTAATCCTTCCTATTTCACCGAATCAATATTGACTTCCGTCTACTTGTTTCTTTTCCTGACAAACGGGATTCAACCAAACCTTGGCCACTTCAAAGCTAAAAACCGATCCAATGCTGTAGTCCACAAAGAAACCTTAGTAAATAGGCAAGTCTTTCCAATTTCTCCTGATCGTGAGCCTAAAAGTTGACTGCAATCGAAATTTAATTTCAGGCAGATTCCCGGAGTTCTTCTCTTGAGTTGAATATAGCAAATGTTAAGTCAGACAATAAAAGTAGCTTTCAAATTACAATAGCGAAAGCGTCTTCCACTGTCGGAAATGGGCCCCCGCTGGTGGCCTCAGCAGCGATTAACACCTTCCAGGTAAAACGTAACTCACACGGCTGATACCTGATTATCGATCAAACAACACCTCATGCCGCACAAATGAATCTAGTCAGATCATCTTTTCCTACTTCATTTCGCCAATCTTTAGATTAGATCTTAAACAATAAGCCTGCCGCGCAATTGATCCGCGACCATGCCAGAAACGATATTAGTTTTGATCTTTGAACAAGCTATCGTAAATCATACCTATTCAATAGCTTCAAATATTCAATTGTGATAATTGTTAAGCGCGAGTCAAAATTAAAAGCTGCATTGACCAACTGCGCTTTGAAAAATCACCAACCAAATCTAGTTCTATGGACTTTTCAGCTGTGCGCATTTCGATAAGTAACAAATTCACCAAACATCAAGCGCTATGGACTTTTTTGCTGAGCGCGTTTGGAAAAGTATCAAAAGTGACAAATAAACATCAAGCGCTATGGATCATATACTCGCCAAGTATTTCCCCAAAAACTGCAATTTACTGAGCGCGCGCGCTTGAACAAGCACTTACAATAACGGTGAGAAACGTCAATTCTAAATTGACCAAGTGCAAAACGGCACGATTTGACCAACGAGATTTCGAAGTAGCAAATTTTCAAGGTCAAATTAACCCAGCGCTGAGATAGAGCGGAAAATTTGAATTCTGTTGAAACGCAAAATACTGCGTCATTGAGCAAATCTAGACCACATCCGCCAGATGTCACCACGAAACAGTTCCAACGAACAGAAAATTGAGACGAACGCTTCTATTGAAGTAATTTAATTTGTTTAATTAAAAAATTCAAATGTTAGAATGACTGAATTAGGTAAATAGTGTTCAATTTCTTTTTGCTAGTCAGGTACATTGAGATTGGGAAAGAGACTTTCCCATAATACTTTCTTTTCCTCTTCAGTAAGGTCGGATGAATTTGTAAGAATATCCGCAGTGCTTGATTCAAGTGGATCAGGCGGTTGATGAAGGTTGTGAGTACTTGGGCCTAGAACTGCTGGAGGGACACTTGTGGGTCCTCCAGAAGATCCGCCTGAGCTGCTCGGTCCTCCAGGCCCACCCTCTTCAATGTAATGACTCAGCAGCTCTTCCAACCCTTGGCCCGTGCACGTCGTCCCATTCAGCAAAACTTCCAATTTACCATTGATTTCAGACAGTTCTTCAGATGTTGAACTCGTTTGCGTGGATAGGGCTCGTGTACTGAAATTTTAATGAACGGAATTTAGAGTAGTAGAAGCTTTTACCCGAAAATTAGGACTATATTTTAAATGATATGTATTTCATCCGTTTGAAAATACTTTCAAACATTTATAACATTTAAGAACTATAAAATTCAGATGTTCCCTGTATTGCTGCATACAGTAGGATTGCGGTTCCTTTATGTTCTAACTTTGAATTAATCCAATGAATCGTATTTTAAAAATCAAACAATGCATTTTAAAAGCATTTATCATTATATCAACATAATCAAAATCGAGTATTTATGAAAGCACTTTCAAAATGGAGTTCAAGGTCGAATGAATTACGAAATCGAAATCTAAATCTTAATTTTGACACTGCTCTTCGTTTCTTCTATTTTTTGACTTTTGAAAAGTCAAATCACATTTTAAGTTGAATTCTTCTGGATTTTTTCCAATTGACAACATAGTGGAATGTGATGTGACTGAGTATTTTGCATTTTTATGCAATAAAAACTTTGAAAATGGCATAAACTAAATAGGAAATGGCTTGAATTATAACCGAAGGTATTATGGTAAGTATAAAACTAAAAATGGCTTTGATATAAATCAAAATGAAGCTCAAATCAAAATAAACTGAAAGGGCTTAGAAGTAAGTATAAAGGCCGTGAAATGAATTAAAAGGCTGGGAAATAATTTAAATGACTAGGAAATGCATTAAAAGGCTAGAAAATAATTTTTTTAAACTGGAAAATTTATTAAATGGCGTAAAGCAGTGTTTCATACGTAAAAACACTTCTATTGCAAATTCCATCTCTTAAAAGCCAATTAAAACTTTTTCTGTGTAATTTAAATGGAAAATATATTTGAATTTCAGTTGCAAATAAATTGCCAAAACCCCTGTATACTGTATTGATTGAGCATAACTGACGTCGTCGCGTCATCGACAGCCGAATAATCAATCATGATTCCAGCTAGACACGAAAACCTATTTATCAAAGGATTTACCTATTTTCGAATCCATCAATAATTTTTTCGAGCAGAGCAGCGATATGTTCTTCGAGAAGCGGAGCTCCATCCTGTATCCTAATGCATGACTCCAGAAATCCATTCAACGTCATGCTCACCATTTCAAATCTTTCTTCAATACTTCGGCTCAGGTCGGAGAGTCGTCGACCCAGTGCAGAACTCATCGATTCCACGCTGGACAGAGCTTCTACTATCACGGCAGCTGGAAAAACAGAGGAAATTAATTAGAAATTGAATCTCTGTTTCTAATGAACATATTCAAATAAGATATAGCTTACACATTGCTTCTGATGAAGTCATTGAGCCTGTTCCTCCATTATTTGGGACCACACTACTTCTTAGTCTACTTTGACTGGATGCTGCGAGTCGAGCATCTTGTAATTCCTTCCGTGTACTATTGCTTATGACTATACTTTCCTTCAATCCCGTTTCCAGTCGATCCGTTCGACCTATCAGGTCTTCAAACATGTTCGTTACCTGGAAATTACAGTCAAAATATATATTTCCTCAAAATCGGTTTTCAATATTTGGAAATTCACCTTAGTTGAAATTAGTGTTGATGCTGAAGTGGTTTTGATTAGTTCGGAAGTTTTATTGCTAAAATCTTCTAATGCGAGAAGTAGGCCGGGTTCATTTATTGATGCAAATTCTGATATGTTCGGATTTGGTGCACAAAATGAAGTTTGAATGATGCTGGAGTTTACCTGTAAAATTACATTTTTAAATCCAAATCCAAATTTACAAAATTAAAATTAGAAACGAATAACGAACCCATTTGTTGAGGGACGCAGCCACTCTCTCATTGGATAGTTCCATGCGCTGTCCAAGTCCAATGACCATGCCACTGAAAGTGTCTGTATGTCTTCGATTATCTCTCTGAATAAGTGTTAATTTGTTCTCAATCTTGGATTCAATCGTTGGAGTTAGTAAATCAAATTTGGATTCTAAAGTTTTCCATTTCCGGCTTAGTTGCTCATCCACACGACTCAACTCTTCTGACCATAAATCCATTTTCAGTTTCGTACTCGAAAGCGTCTGGAAAAAAACATATTTGATAATCAAGGGAATTAATTTGATTACTTTCATTGTATTGTGAGCTTTTGTATTGTATTTGAGTCTTCGGAACGCAATACCTTTCCTAATTATCAAAGTATTTCATTCAAAATATTAAATATTAATTAGATAGTTTCTTGATTTTCAACATTTATATAATTGACGAACTAGGGATTGAAACGGGTCAGTTTTTGACTGACCCAATCCGAAAACTTCGGGTTGAAAACAACATGACTCGAACCCGACCTTTAATATTCGTTCAAAAATTGAGATGACCCATCCCGAAACCTCTCGAGTTGACCCAACCTGATTTAAATCTCTATGAATTACAAATTGCACTAATTTTTGAGAAAAGCCGTAACACAAGACTGAGCTTTAAAATTCAGTTTCAAAATGGAATTATTCGAACCTTTTTTTTTATTGAGGTATTTCACTATATTCTGCTTATAAAAGAGTAATTAATGGCAACAGACTAGACCTAATCTTAGAAAATATTTAAAG